>JAZHYW010016299.1:0-27174 GCA_037355805.1 Ixodes ricinus
GTTTCGCGTAGTGCGTGCGGCAATTTCCGGTCGAGGTGCACGACGTGTGCGTATCGCTTTACTGGTAAAAGCCAATTATTACAATGCCACTTCACTGGAGCCCGCTACTGAATTGGAAGTTCACGCGCTACGTACGTACAGCCGGGAGATCTAACCACGACGAGGTGCAGCTCAGAAACCCAACCGCTCCGGGGACCGAGGAAAACAGTGCGGGCGGACACAGCCACATACCTATGAGCATGTTTACCCTGTCGATCTCCGGTCTCAGTGTTCAATGGTTCTATACGATCAGATATACCATCTAGTCACTTTGTTTCACACTGCTAGCGACCGAGTAGAGACCGAGAGAGACCAGGGTACCTATGTTGGACAAATGTTTCGTTTCTCCTAAAAGAAACGGAAGTGACGACATCATGCGTCTGATTGGTTGAAGCTCGAATGACGAAAGTTCCCTTATGAAAATGTGGGCGGAGATGGCGAACCACCCCCACCGGAAGTGACAACACTTTGACGCATTGTTTCCTCCGGTAAGCTCCGTCTGACAAAGGGGACAGAGTCTCGTCGATGGTCCTTTCGAGGTAGCGAAATGGAAACACGGCGTCTCGGAGGCCGAGCGACAGTTTTCTCCTATTGTGGAACTTTTTTTCCCCGGAAAGGCTCTACCGGCAGCACCGCGATGCCTTTAATCTACCGGAGGACATCTTCGGATGCAGTACCGTTTCACGAAGAATGTGGTCCGTTGGTTGTGCGACGAACTGCGCGAGGGCAAAGTTGCGGAGGCTGCGAGTTTATGGACGGTGGTGACTCTGGACAACAGTGTGTTGTGCGCACTCGCTTTACGCCACGGGGGCTTTCGGGGCGGTGGCGAGTGACGAGCACATAGCGAGAGATCTGGGCTACAGTCGGCGTGTTATGCGGGCTGTGTCCCTCGCTGTTGTGCAGTGTCTGGGGTCCGACGCGGCTGGATGACTACCCCAGACAACGGCAGAGGACGACGTCGAGCGGACTTTCAGCGATCGGAGAATACCCGGCGTATCGTTGCGTCGACGGGACGATGATGTCATCGTCGGCTCGTCACAGAAAGACCCCACCGTCACGAAGGCGGCGTATTGGTGCCGCAACAATACTACGCTCTAAACGTGATGGTGGTAGGTACGATAACATATACTACGTCTCACCATGGCGCACTAAAGCTATAAACTAACTGAGAAGATGTGCAAGCGCGAACGGCTCGACTGAGCACTCGCTGTACGAGCGCCGTGCAGCCGCCGGGGCTTTATCCAAAGCAGCTAGCTCGCACTTTTAGCTATAGGTCGATGCCCGTTCTGAATGGGTTTGAAAAAGAGCGTAACGCTAATACGGTGTGGATATGCCATTTTATAAATGAAAGTGAAAAAGCTTTCGATCTCTGTTTGTTTTCATGTCGTGCTATGCTTTAAGCATTAGTCCCTGTCCTGCATGATAAAGTGTAAACTCTCCTTTGAAGAAAAAAACAAAATTGCTCAAACTATTACGTGTATCAAAGGAAGTGGCTATTTATCATATAATTTTATTTATTGTAACACAGACAGTGCTGTGTCTACGTCCTTCATCCAGTCGTGTCGTTTGCTGCGATGTTTTAATATTGTAAGTTTGTAAACCACGTAATTTATGGTGGTGTGTTGGTCATGCATGTAAATAGTGTTTGGCACGGGCCCCATGAGCGATGAGTGCAATCAACTGTCTGTGGATTCAGCGGATTAATGTCGACATATATCTATATTGCAGGTGTGTGACGTCGACTGCCGGGTCGGACATTGACCCACGGTATCCTGGGTCGGTGCAGCTCCCCAGTGGCGCTACTCTGTCCGAGCAACTCGAGCAAGAATGACTGATAGACGACGGCAGGTTCTACTCGGTAAGCATACTCCATTGGTTGCTTCTGCACATGATGGCTCTGCACCACTCATAAGCTACAATATCACACATACTGTTCCGAACATGGATAACACGGCATGTGCTCTGGCCATACCTGTGACGCGTCTCCTTGAAACACTCCGACGCAGTTGTCAACTACAGAGGGGAAAGGACAGCGTACCAGCTGCCATACCCGGTTGCTCAACACTTTAAAGGGATACTACAACGAAATTTCGGTGCTTATTTTTTGGTCTATACATGTTCGAAACGGCAGTATTACATCAGACACATCAATATCTTGTTAAAACAGACACAAAAAGGCATTTAAAAAAATTAGGCGAATAGCAAAGAGCATTTTCTAGATGTCGGTAAAGCCGTTTTTAATGCCCGTCTAGGAACCTTGACAGGTAGTGACGATAACTCTCTTGCCTAGAACCATACATAGCACTGAACCTCAGCGCCATCCTGACAGCTCTACGGCCAGCAGAAGAGAAAAGGGGAGGAAGGAACTCCCAGCTCAACGACTCTCTGTGTGTCCCAATATTATATAAGATTAACCCGTCACTCAAAATTCACACAAAAGCAGCTGTGCGGTTAGTTGCGGTGGCCAGATCGCTGGCGTGCTTCGACCGCTTTGGTTGCTGGAACAACTAGGCATCCCTGACGTCGTCTGCCTCGCCGCAGCTTTGCTCATCCCGAGATAAACTACAGCACAATTCCACCGGATGTGACGTGCTCTCTGCTGGCTGCTCTCCAAGCGCTTGCCACTGTAGGCTGTTTATAGCGAAAAATGCAGCCATTGGATTCAAAATACAAATGTGTGATTGTCATTTACGGGTATTGTAGATTTTATTCAACCTATTTCTGAACACGACAAGTATATTTCAGATTTCGTTGAAGTATCTTTTTAAAGATTACAGCATTAATATCATACATTCCTTCTCTGACTGTGCAGGTGACAGTGGCTATCCCTTAGAGCCTTGGCTCATCACCCCTGTCCCTGGATTCCACGCGACCTCCACCGCTTGCGGCCGGTTTAATAAGGCACATTCTTCGATGAGGTCCGTTGTGGAGCGCTGCATTGGGCTGTTGAAAAGCAGATTCGTTTGTCTGCAAAGGCACCGGACTCTGTATTATCATCCAACAATAGCCACCGTCATTATATCGGCGTGTGCAGTGCTCCACAATATCTGCCTTTCATCGAGAGACCAGAACCGGAGCCAGACTCTGACCCTGACGAGCCAGGTTTGGAGTCTGGGCCGAGCTCGGACGGTTCTGAGTTGAGCTCGGAGGGGTCAGTGGCAGATGACGAGGCTGGCTCCTGCCCACCCTCGGGTCAGCCTCTCGGACAGGGGAAGGCTCTGAGGCAGCGCCTTGTTGCCCAGTTCCGAACCCGCCACAGCCGTGCCTCCTCGGAGCCCTACGCAAGCCACGCTGGCAGTCCCGCCCACCAGGGACACCACCAGCGCCAATTAGTCCGTCGCCACAACGGAGGTCCCGCCCATCAGGGACACCGTCGGCGACAGGGAGCCCCTCATCGTCCTCGCCACGGTGGCACTCCCGCACACCAGGGATGCCACCGGCGACAACGAACCCCTCGTCGTCCTCACCACGACTGACGCCATCGCCACCAGAGAAGCCCTCCTCGTGGCAGCATGTACTTTACTTGTTGCTCCACAGTCATGGCCGTCCATAAGCTCCACAGTGTCAACTCCAACGCCTTGCGCAGTTCGTCGCACAACCACCTTGCTACCTTTATGGACATGTAGTACTGCCTCTGAAAAGCTATTTGGTGCATCACGGTGATGTTGACAGCCTTTTTGTTAATTTGCAAGCAGGGTGCATAAAATGTGGGACAATAACAGAAGGTTTTGTAGGGTTATGCAGCTACTCAACGGGGCATCTGACTCGCCCTTGCAGGAAACGGAGAAATCAATGAGGCTAACGGTGAGACCCATTTTCATTTTACTGCAATATATTTGTTTGTATCGGGTTTGAACATCAATTCATTTTCTCTACACTTCCATTGCCCTTCTCCATTTTACAATCTACCACAGAGCTCGGTGTATTACTCGATAAACGCATATTGGATTTGTGTCAGTTTGAATGTATAAAGAAGACAACAAGCAGTTTGTTTGTCTTAGAAAGTGCTTTCTTTTTTTTATAACAAAGCCGTAACGGGAAAAATAAACATGTTTGAAAACACAAGTTGCAGTACTTTCTTTAAAGTAAAATTTAGCATAGACTACTAAATACCATATAAATTCTTTGTCAGTATCCAGGATATAACACAGACATTATTTCACACTTCATTCAATTCAGCACACTGCCATTTCGTTTGTGTTTTGTCACACATGGAAGCATGACAGATTCCATAGTAGAGGCATGTTGAGATCAACACTGATATAAGAAAACAAAAAAACACAGGGACGCAGACGAAGGGAAACAGGACAAGAAGCACTCTCAACTGAAGTTTATTGAAAACTCAACTTCAGTTGAGAGCGTACTTGTCCTGTTTCTCTTCGTGTGCGTCCCTGTGTTTCTTCTTTTGGCTCTTTTTTTGCTTGAAATAGAGCAAGTGTCCCAAATCTTTACTTTATTGCGATATAAGAAAAATAGCAAACCCGGAGGCCAGTTTCAGGTGGGTGGCAAGTTGTGGCTAGAGTGCAGACGTCTTGGTTTCAATTAAAGAAGACTACAAGTATAAAATTCCGATGGCACAAGCCACTTGACACCTCTGATGAAGAAGCACACACTACATATTGCTCTCCTACAAACATGAGGAATGGCTAGTTTTAGCATATATCTGTCATACCTGTTGCCAAGAGCATATTACTAACTTGCTTCACTTCAGTTCGTCATAGGCGAACTTGCACTTGGACGGCTTAAGGGTGAGTCCAGCCGGTCTGTATGGCTTGAAGAACAGCTCGGAGTCGTTGCAAGTGCTCGTCGAAGTCAATTGAAAACACTACGACGTCGTCAATGTAGACAAGACAGCTATGTCACTTCAGTCTTGCCAGTACGGTGTCCATAACACGCTGGAAAATTGCTGGCGCCATGCATAGTCCGAAGGGCATCACCTTGAACTTATACAGTCCATCCGGTGTGACGAAAGCTGTCTTCTCTCGGTCCAGTTCGTCGACTTCAATCTGCCAGTAACCGCTCTTCAGACCCATCGATGAAAAGTATCGAGAGTGGCTCAGCCGGTCTAGCGTGTCACCGATGCGGGAAGTGGATAGACGTCTTCCTTCGTTACCGCGTTCAGCTGTCGGTAGTCAACGCAGAACCTTAGCGTTCCGTCATTTTTCTTAACAAGCACGACTTGAGAAGCCCAAGGACTGCTCTTGAAGGACCTCACTTTCTTTATACGGAGACTCTGTACGGCGATCGGAGCACAGGGAGCGCGTCGTCCTAGGTAATGATGCGATGCTTCGCAACGGTGGTTTGGCGCACCTTGGACGACGTCGCGAAGCAGTCGCTGTATTCGGCGAGGAGGTCAATCAGCTGCCGTCGTTTCAGTCCTGGAAGCTTGGGGTTATTGTCGAGCTGCGCTGGTGGTGTAATGTCTTGCTGAGGTGGCGATGATTCTTCGGCAATCGCGGCGATTTCGGTGGAGTTCCGAAGTTCCTCGACGGGACCCACAGCGGCACCTTTCGTGAGGTGTTGCGTTTCTTGTCCGAAGTTCGTCACGAGGACCATGGTGCGCCCATCCTGAAGTTCAGCCACTCCTCTTGCGACACCTATCCCTCTTCCCAGGAGTAATTGAAGGCTGCCTTCCAGAACAAGTTCGCCGCAGGTAGCTGCATCGGTCACGACGGGTACGACGACACTTCATCGCGGCGGCTGGTTCACGCTGTCGGCAGCAACTCGGACGGCGGCTGCCGCTGTTTGGGGTTTCTCTGAGTGTGGAACAGGTGTTCGCAGAGTTAATCTGTTCTCACCAAGGCCGATGACATCGCCGTATTCACACAGAAATCCCATGCCGAGACTGACGTCTCTGGAACCATCTTGAAGAACGACAAATTTCACAGATCACGTTTCGCCCAAAATTTTGACGCGAGCAAAGCACCTTCCGACAGGCGTGGTAAGGTGTCCTCCGGCAGGGCGTCGTAACTTTCGCAGGCGGCTAGAGAGCCTCCACTCAAGACGGAGTAGTCTGCTCCGGTTTCCATGAGTGCAGATGCGTCGTGGCGTCGATAACAACACTTAGGTGCTTAGGCGCCGTTGCAGGAGTGTCGTTGCAATATGTGGCGTCGAAAGGGTGGAAACGCTCCGGCGTTCTTGGAGGCTCTCTACTTTGGTCGTCTTCGGCAATGTCACCTCAAGGCGTTGCCGCACTTAGTTTTCCCGGCGACACAGAGGAGACAAGCTCTCTCGGCGGGGTCGTGGAGCTGGAGACGGCGAACGTCGTGGCGATGGTGAGCGAGATTCACGGCGGAGAGATGGCACTGAGGAGGGTGAGCGTCGGAGGTGCTCCTTGATGTCGCGAGGGCGTTCGCCGTACCTCGGGCGTGGGTCGTTCGGGTCGAAACCACAGCCCAAGTCGACGGTAGGGGCAGCCGTGGCAGATGGGGTCGGCTTCCCCGTAGTTGTGGCAGAGCGGGCGTCGGTCGGCCGTTCGCCACACGTCGGTCTTCCTCGTCAAGGGTCACTCCGGGCGGACGTACTGGGCTTGTTTCTTCAGACGCTGAGGATACCGGCGAGGTTTGGGCGACTCTTCGGGGTGGCGCGCGGGGCCTGGTGGGGAGCTTGCAGCGGTCGTCGGGCCACGGCCGCGCATATCAACGTCGGTTCTTCTGGCGTCGTCAAGTTGATGGGGATTTCAAGTTGGACTGCACATTTGACTTCCTCGCGCACAACCTCGGCGATGGAGAGTTTCGCTGGACGACTTCGAGGCTGGCAGCAACCTGCTGAGTTTCTCTCCAGGACGGCAAGAACTGCTCCTGCTCGTTCTGTTTCCTTTTCGTTTTGGGCGCAAGTTCGCTTCATTAAACGTTTAGTTCCTTCAGTTACCCAACACCTTCACCAAAGTGTCACGCATGACAATTGATGAGGCGATGGTAACTGAAGTGAACTAAACGTTTAATGTGGCGAACTTGTGCCCACAAAATGAAAAGGAAACAAAAGATAACAGCAGAGCGTCGCGGGCGTCGATGACGGCGTAAAAGCAGAGATCGTACGCTGGTGCGAAACTGACTCCGCCTCGGCACGCGGAGCCCCTTATGTACGCGCGTGGGATTCTGGAACAGTCAGCGTGGAAGGTTCGGCGCGGAGAACATTCGGACCTCGAACAAGCAACAGGATTCTCGAATTTACCAGAACACGAAATTGCAAGAATAAATAAAAGACGTCGCTCCCAGGAATCGAACCCGGGCTCTTCGCGCGGAAGGCAAGCTCGATAACCGTTCGGCCACGGCCGCTTTTTTTTATTTTTTTATTGCCTGTTTAGACAAGAACACAAACACAGTCATATGGATAAAAACACATGCACGACGGATGGCCGACGTGCATGAGGGTTAAAATTTCTCACATTTTCTAGTGCATTCAGAACGGACACACCGTCAGGTGGGCACTTCAGCGTGGCATAAACTGAGTTCAGTCTGCGGACCGTTTCCACGAAATACATCCACACAGGACGTGCATCAACATCCGCGTGCCGCACAGCCATTCTGCTTTGCCAAATCGCGTGCAAACCCAAAACCATAATAAAATCAACAGGAATTTCACTATCTTTGTCAACAGGAAGGAATCTAATGCCCTGGGGCGTTAACGGTAACTCTTTTTTGATAGTCCTCTGAAGGACATCCCAGAACAGAAAAGCGTCCCAGCAATCTAAAAAAACGTGCTCTATGGTCTCAGATTTCTTGCACAGAAAACAATGAACACCCCATGGAACAAAAATCTTTTTCTGCTCAAGCCAAACTTTCACAGGGAGGGTGTTTGTGTGTAAGTAAAAGAAAAAAGTTTTTATACCAGGCGGGATTGCCATCTTTTTAACCCGGGATAACACGTCTTGCCCAGGACTTGCCTGGAACATGGACCGGTACAAAGGGACGGGAAAAACAGTTTCAATGATATCACGCGTTAACCGCTTACGCGTGACACCCGACAAGTATTCAAGAGAAAAACGAACAGACAGAAAACGGAAAGCCTCCACCACTTCTCTAAGGAAACTACCAATGTTGCGCTGTTTCCGACAACACGATGAAACGACAAACAAAGGAATTTCTTCTGGCAGTCTGGTCTGAATTACAGTTCGAAGAAATGGATTTGATTGGTCCCGGAGAAACATAAAGCGCGCCACAACCTGCTTGACAAAAATGTGTGACAATGACAACCCGCCTTTTTTGACGTGCCAAAACAAATTGTCCCGACAAATCCTTTCCCATCCAGACCGCCAGATGAACTCAGCGAAAACGCGGTGCAGCTTTTGCACATTTACACGCGCGCACGCCAACACTTGAAGCACATACCAAATTTTTGCAATTAAAAAGATGTTACAGACTGTGGCACGCGTAAATATAGAAAACTCCCACCCACCCCACTTACTACACCTATCGCGTGTTTCCTTGACAACATTTGACCAGTACGCCTTCGAGCTTTTATAATGCTGCAACGGTACACCTAAATACTGCGTAGGCGTTGGCATAAAATTGATATCTTGAAATACAGGAGGCTTCGTGGCCCACGTTCCATGCCAAAGCCCGCAACACTTTTGCCAATTAACTGCCGCACCAGTCAGGTCGCAGTAATATTTTAGGTCGCGAACGGCTTGTACAATACTTGCTTTGTCTCTACAGAAAATTGCGACATCATCTGCGTAGGAAAGTAGTTTGACTTCTGCTCCGTAAAGCGAATAACCATTAATTAGTCTATTTTTCAATATAGTTCTACAAAAGGGTTCTAAATAAATACAAAATAACAAGGGCGACAAAGGGCAGCCTTGCTTGACGGACGACTGTACGCTGATGCGCGCAGACGGCTTCCCATTAACTATGATTTGTGTAGTACACTCGGTGTACGCCATCTTGACAAAGCTAGTTATAACTTCACCCACTCCTACGTATTCTAAGATTTTGTACATTACACTGTGCTGAACACGGTCGAAAGCTTTTTCCAGGTCAATCTGGAGCATAGCGACCTGGTCCTCCTCCTCGTCGCACAGCTCTAATAAACTTCTAGCAGTATGCACGTTTGTTAAAATGGATCTACCTTTAATAGCACAAGTCTGATGCTCCCCAACTATTTCAGTAATAACATTCTGTAACCTACGGGCTAGAACTTTCATTAAAACTTTGTAATCAACGTTACTAAGCGCAATCGGTCTATAATTTTTAACATTCCTTAGCTTTTGGGCGTCATCATTCTTG
This sequence comes from Ixodes ricinus, assembly GCA_037355805.1. Lineage (NCBI taxonomy): Eukaryota > Metazoa > Arthropoda > Arachnida > Ixodida > Ixodidae > Ixodes > Ixodes ricinus. Next base: position 9,267 of record JAZHYW010016299.1, read on the forward strand.
GGTATGAGTACGGTATGCGTATTTAGAAAAGACGGCGGCAAGTTGTTTATCATGGAAGCCTCACGTATGACTTGATAAAGCTGCTCAGAAATTTCGCTTTTATATTTTTTATACAGTGCGGCTGTCAAACCATCAGGTCCCGGGGACTTTTTCGTTGGCAGTTCCTCGATGGCGCGCTCGATTTCGGCAACGCTTATCGGCTCTTCTAATCTTTCTTTCATCTCGTCGTTTACACGCGGCATCACCGACAGATAGTCACCGAGTTGCGAGTCATTGCCACCGTCCTGCCGCTTCAACAATGCGCTGTAGTAATCGACGAACGCCTTTTCTATAACATCAGGACAACTACTTACAAGGCCGCCATATTCTATTTCGACAATGCGTTTCTTTTTTACATACTGAGCCTCGCTACTTAATGCCCGTTTGGTTGGTTGCTCACCTAAAACATACTTTTCTGCCCGCGCCCGTACAAGTGCCCCTTTATATTTTTCAGTTTCGAGATCCGCGAGCTTGGTCTTTACGCATTTAAGCTCCTCTGTGAGCGCGCCGGGGTTCTCACACTCAAGGCGATGTATTCGTTGAAGGTCTCCCATGAGTAGCTTTTCCTCCGCTTTCTTCCAGTACGCGAGAATACCGGAGCGTTCTATTGCACACAATTTAAATTCACACTTAAACCATTCCCATCTCTCACTCGCGCTTTCACTTACACCAGCCATCTTGCTAAATAATTCCTCAACGGTCTCATTAAACACATCGTCCTCGAGAAGGCTATTATTAAGCTTCCACATCTCCCACCGCAAGTTAGTTTTCTTTTTTCCCCTCCCACCGAGAACAAAAGAAACCAATGCATGGTCCGAAAAGAAAACTGGGGCCACATTGTAACCGTCATACCCTGACAAGAGACCAATAGACACGTATGCCCTATCGAGGCGAGCGTGGCAAGAGGATTGGTAGTGCGTGTAACGCAAACACGTGTTGTTCCTTTGAAAAGTCGCGACATCAACTAAACTGAAATTTAATGTCAAATCTTCCAGCACCTTCGTGCTGTTATCGTAATACCGTATTGTACTAGACCTGTCTCGCGCGTCACAAACACAATTGAAATCACCTATCATTAAAATTCTACTTTGACAATCTAAATATGAGCCCATACTCTGAAAAAAAATTCTCCTTTCACTTGAAGCGTTTGGCGCGTACTATCTTGGTCACAGTTAGCGGGAACCCCGGAGCGCGTGGCGAGCGGGCGCTGTCGAGACAGCTCTACCGGACCGGCGCGCAAATGCGCGCGCATGCGCATCGCGCGTGCGGCGAGATTATATTCTCGTCGCGCGCGTCACATCACCTGAGCGCTCGTCTGTCGTCTGTTACGCGCGTCGTCTGCTACGTGTATCGTCTGCTACGCCTGTCGTCTTCTACGCGAGTCGTCTGCTACGTGTGTAGTCTGCTACGCCTGTCGTCGGCTACGCCTGTCGTCTGCTACGCCTGTTGTCTGCTACGCCTGTCGTCTGCTACGCGCCTCGCCTGCCACGTGTGTTGTCTGCTACGTGTGTTGTCTGCTACGGCTGTTGTCTGACCGTGCGCATGCTACTGGTGATAGCAAGAACTTCGGCATACCCAAAGGGTGGTGAACCCTAAAATGAAAGCTCCTCCAATGTGCTCATCTGCTTTCCGGTTTTAGTTTTCAGTATTTGTTAAAGCAAATAAACATTGACTTTTTTTGTTCTCGCGTCAGTCTGCGCCAGCTTTCGCCGACCCCCGCTTCCCGTGAAGTCTAGAGCTATCTCGGGCGCGGTGATCATGGACTCAATTGTCGGCCAGCGCGTCTGCATCATTAATTAACGTGGTCCTGACCTTGATAACTGCATTTTATTGCTTGTGGTTCTTGTCTTCCTTTCTGTTATTGCCCTTTGGCTTGTGATAGTTATATGTTGGTGACTGCGGGGTGCAGACGTCTAAAGATTTCTGCCCACAAGGCTTGCTGCAGTCGATTGCTATAATGACGACGTTGTGTCAGTAGTGTTGGGTAAGAAAAGTGCAAACTTTATTGCTGAAGTAAAACCTAATGGCTGCTACCTGCAGTTAAAGAAAAAACAAGCCAACTAAAACAGGCTCAGTAACGGGTCATATCCCCGTTTAGCTCGAACTACAGCCGCCATCCTTGACGGCAGCGAGTCGTAAAGACTTGACACGAAAGACGTCGTCCCTTTCAAACGTTCCCATTCTGCTTGGACTGCGTCCCACTGCTGGTCTTCTGTGGCGGAATAAATAAGAGTCTGCACCATGGCCGCCTTCATTCGGCCCCACACGTTCCTCAATGATGTTGAGGTCCGCGCCCTTCAGAACCCATGGCAACTCCTCTGTGCCGCAATGCCGCAAGTGGTCCTTTACGGTGCGCGCAGTGTGGATGGGCGCGAGATCTTGCTGAAAAAGGAAGTTCCCGTCGGTGAAGAGACCACTCCGAGCGAAGGGTATAAGGACGGTGTCCACCACGTCGCAGTAACTGGTCGATGTCAGCCTCCCGACTATGCGGGTGCAGAGGACCAGAGGCCATGTTTCGAGATGGCACCCCAAACGTTCACGGGACGTCCTGCCGCTGGAAGCAACGCGCGGCACGTAGGCAGGATCGTTCCTGCAGGAGCGCATCGACCTAGTTGAGCGGTGGGATTTTTCAGGCAAGCTATCGAACTGTATCCACACAAAATTACGCAGGTACTAGAGGAGAAAGGAAGAAAGACTGTCACGAGTATATGAGCCAACAATAATAAAAAACAAATAAACAACGTAATTACCTTTAACTAACAATGAATACATTGCGAATAACAAAGCAGAAAATTTAACTGTTAAGGGACCGCAGCCTTTTATCAAACGGAATTGCAGTAAATCACGAGTGTGTAGCGAGAACGTAAACGAACGACGAAATATTTCCCGCAACGAAAACAATTACCAAGATCTACGTAGAACCAGGGTGTCGAACCGAAATGTTTTTCGTTCCGGTTTTCGTTCCGGTTCAGGGAAAACGGTTCAGCTCCGGTTCAACTCCGGAGTGAAAAAATAAAGGTTCGAACCGGTTCGAACCGGTTCGTACTCATATGCTACAAAAACAATTGACGGAAGCAAAAGATATGCATATTTTATAAAAGTGTTACATATAAAAAGCAAAGGCTCACATTACTGTGTGGAACGAACGAGCTAATGCTAGGGCACCTCGGGACGTGGGCGAAAGCACAGTTCAATGTCAGGCAGCTGACCGAAGAAGCAGGACGTCGTCAAGGCATATCCGGGGAAAGACGGCACCTCTGGAGACGATAGAATGAACTTCAGTGCAGATAAAGGCGCGCTGCTCGCTGACCCGCGTCGCAGGCACTCCCAGGGCTACTTGCGCCAATGCGTTGTTCTGTCTAGCGTTCCTTCTCTCCGCCTAAATCTGCAACACGTTGGCGTCCTTGAAAGCCGCGGCCCCTTGTCTAGCATTTCCATGAGGCATGCTATATCAACTGGGTTACTGGTACCTGGAACGTGCACGCCAGTCTCAACCTCTCTTTTCTGTGAGCACTTCCAGAGCGTCTTCCGAATCATCTGGAGCCGCCGCAAGCTCAGAAGAAAGGGTATAAACATGCTCGCTTAGCAGAGCTGTGATTCGCCTCCAAGCCTTTGTCAAATGCAATGTGGCCCGGTACTTTTGCTCAGGGATGAGAAGAAGGCGGTAGTGGGGATCCATGTACTCTGCTGCACAGAAGACATCCGTGTCAAGAAGTTGTCGCTCCCTCTTTTTCATTGACTGGGCCATGGCCTTTGCTAACGGCGACAATATCTTCGAAGTATCTATAGAACATCTCAGCCATGCTCCGTAGAAATCTCCTACAGTGAGCAGTTCTTCTGCAATGTCTTCGTCGCTTCTGACGGGTGAAGCAATACTGCAGCATTTCGACTTCCGCCCATACGCCTTCAGTCAACCTGGAGCTCTCTTATTTTTAGAGGGACTCTCCGGCGAAGCCCTTTAGTTCAAGTAGCCTGATGAGCATAGGCTGCGTGGTCATCCACCGCGTTGGACAATCAAGCACTAGTTTCTTCAACCTTAGCTTCAACCCGAGCCAGCCGAACCGCCAAGCTGAGGGCCTCGCAGAAAAGCATAGTAAGAAAGAACACTGGCACAGAGTTTCACACTAAGTTGGACAGCAGCGAACGCTAGCAGCTCGCCTAGCATATGCAGTGCTAACAGCCTATATTCCCGGTTGAGCAGCGACGCGCGGAACGTGAAGTCTCTTTTGCATGATCATAGCGCTGAAGTTTGAGGATGGCTCGTAGGATTGGCCGCGGTCCATCATAGGTTGAAGCTGAGCATAAGCAACGAGAGTCGTCGTGTCTCTGGACGCACCTGAGAGTCAGGACAGAGTAGCGGCAACTCGCCAGGCCCGTCGGCCGACCCGCCGTTGGTAAAAAAGTAATAATAATAATAATAATAAACACGAGAACGCATTTCGAGGGTGGAAAGGAAGCGATGCTCAAAAGAGCTGCTCGTCTTGAAGTTTGTGTTTCTGATGAGAAAACGTTTTGGTCCTTGCTGTTTCTGCTACCGGAGATCGAAGCTGTTTTGTTGTTTTTTGTAGTTGTAACTGTTAACTTAATCTCCTCTTCCCTTCCTGATGCGAGACTTTAATTTCGGTCAGAATTATAAAATCCGCCGAGTTATTTTAAAAGCAGATTAGATCGCGCCACAGTATGTCAACTAGTACAGGTTCCAAAATATCCATCGGCCTTTGTATCGCTTTATTATCCGATCAGTTCTACAGATGAAACCAAGGCGTTTAAAGTAAAATGCGCACAACTCTACATAATCAAAGACAAAAAGCACCAACTAAATCTCAAACCTAAACGCCAAAAGGGCAGAAGAGGTATAGAACAACACTGGTGATTGTCCATACCTTTCGCAGCGGCAGCAGTGGCGCTGAGACAACCACGTCACTAAAACAATCATCTGCTATATCACAGGCACAAAACGAAGGCTGCAAGTCACCACAAGACAGAGGACGTCAGCAGAAACAGCAATCTTCCTGGGATTGGTCAACTTGCTGCCTTCCACCAGGGGACCAGGCTACAAAAAGACGAGCTCGACCAGGGAGCTTCACTTCGCAGCGGCAGCAGTGGCGCTGAGACAACCACGTCACTAAAACAATCATCTGCTATATCACAGGCACAAAACGAAGGCTGCAAGTCACCACAAGACAGAGGACGTCAGCAGAAACAGCAATCTTCCTGGGATTGGTCAACTTGCTGCCTTCCACCAGGGGACCAGGCTACAAAAAGACGAGCTCGACCAGGGAGCTTCACTTCGCAGCGGCAGCAGTGGCGCTGAGACAACCACGTCACTAAAACAATCATCTGCTATATCACAGGTTGGAAATAGTTTATTATACTTGTCCTTTTGTTTATTTGTCGCCTTTGCTGCTGCTGCTGCTGCTGTTGTGTCAGTGATCTTGTTTTTTTCTAAATTGCTACTTCACGAGTGAAATGGCCAACGGTACCGATGACATTTGTATGTCATGTAAAGTTACCTTCTCAGACAAAGATAGAAAAATGGTGTGTTCCGAATGTGAGTTTCCGTACCACTTAGGTGATTGCTCTGGAATAGCCGAGTCAACGTTCAAAACGAAAGGTGACAGCTGGCATAAACAATGGCGCTGTCAAACCTGCAGGCTAAATAGGCAGCGAAGTGGACAGATCGCTAAACAAAAAAGTGACTCCGATCTGGATCCCTCTGCGGTCATGATGACACTCGCAGCAATGAACAAAAAGCTAGACACCCTTTTAGATCTTAAAGACACAGTGGATGGAATAGAACATTCAATTCAGATGCTGTCAGACAAGTATGACGCAGTGCTAAGCCACATGACGCAACACGATAAGGAGATAAAGGAACTGAGGAAAAGAGTTGAAATAGTTGAAAAAAGCGATGCACAGGCAGAAATCAAAGAACTAAAGAAACAGGTGAATGAACTTGAATGGCGGTCACGCCGACAAAACCTGGAACTTCACAATGTACCGATGACTGAGAGAGAGAACGTACTGGAAAAGGTAAACAGCGTGGCAAGAATGATGAACGTACCAGAGTTGACCGCTAGTGATATGGTGTCAGCGCACAGACTTGCCTCGAAGTCTGATAAGGTCCCTGGAATTATCGTGCGCTTCGCAAGCCAGATAACACGGGATCTATGGTTCCGTAAGCGCTTGAGCCTGAAAGAAGCGGAAACGAACGTTTTCCTCTTGGAAAATTTGACGGGGCATGAACGATCGCTACTTTGGACTGCAAAAGAATGGGCAAGGGCAAACGCTTACAAGTATGCCTGGTACAGGAATGGAAATGTACTCTTGAGGAAACAAGATGGAGGGCGCGTGCTCGTAATCAGGAACGAAGATGACTTGCGGAAACTGGAGTAGAAATATTGAAGATTTGTCATTATTTTGATTTCTTTCTTTCTGAAATGGCTAACCAAATTAGTTTCTTGCCGAGTGAGGTCGGGAACGTGTTTAGATCCCAAACCAGCGTTGTATTTTCCCTGTTTCATTTGAATGCACAGTCCTTGCGTAATAAATTTGATCAGTTAGATGCATTTTTACAGAGTTTCGATTTTTCTTTTGATGTTATCATGTTAACGGAAACATGGTATACTACAGATGATACTGTTGAAATTTTAAGTAACTATGAAAACTATAATTTATGTCGAAATTCCAAAAGAGGAGGGGGAGTTTCTGTGTACGTAAAAAATACCCTACACTGCAGTATTATAGATGAATTTTCGGCAATTACCCAGGATTATGAGGTTTTGACGTTGCAGCACGCGCATAACGTTTTTTGTGTCGTGTATCGCCCTCCTGGTGGCAGCATGTCTTGTTTCCTAAAATATCTAGATGAACTCTTTCTTTTTATCGGTGAGAATAACCTGAAGCTTGTTATGGGGGGTGATTTTAATATCAATATGCTTTTGTCATCTACACAGCAATCAGAATTTCTCACGCTTTATCAGTCGTATGGTTATATCTGTACCATTTGTCAACCAACTCGTTATAGTAGTGCGAATGAAACATTGTTAGATATTTTCTTAACAAATGTACCCAAGGAACATGCGCATGCTGGTGTTATAGGGGCGACAATAAGTGATCATCTCCCTATTTTTATGTTTATAACTCTAGATAATATCAAACACAAGAAAATATGTGTGCCTAACCTTCATTACCGTGATATTAGTACAAAAAGTCTCGAATCTTTTCAAGAACAAATTAACACAACAGACTGGAGTGTGGTTCTGTCTAAGGTGTCGGCAGACGAGGCATACGAGAGTTTTCTTGAAACGTTTTGCGATATATATAACCGTGTATTTAAGTACAAAAAACATATAGTTCATAAAAAGTGTAGAAAACCATGGGTCACAGCAGAAATATTAAAAATGATGAAGAAAAAAGATGCACTTTATAGAAAATTTATGCGTACAAGGGATCCAGTTGTATTGTCAAGTTTTAAGATGCAAAGAAATAAGATAACAAGTGAGCTACGGCGGGCCAAACGGTCATACTATTTTTTGCTTTTTCGGGATGAAAAGAGAACGGATGTTTTGTGGAAAAAGTTAAATTCGATATTACACGAAGGACGTCAGTTTGGAGAAACAACCGAACTTACGATTGAGGGGGATATGAAAAAAGGTAAAGCTCTTGCAGACGCGTTCAATGATTTTTTTGTCGACTTAGTGAACAGCGTTTACTCTGTTGAAGCTTCAAAATATGTAAAATATCTTTCTGACAGCATATTTCTCTCTCCAACTAGCGAGGAAGAAGTTATTTCAATTTTTATGAGTCTAAAAAACAGCAAAAGTTCTGATTCTCAGGACATTCAAATAAAGCCCATTAAATATGTTATAGAGTCTATTGCTTTTATTTTAACTCATATATTTAATTTATGTCTCGAAACTGGTGTTTTTCCGCGTAAAATGCAGATAGCAAAGGTTTCTGTCATATATAAAGCAGGGGATAGGAATGATCTTAGTAATTACAGGCCAATCTCCATTTTACCGATATTTTCAAAAGGATTGGAAAAAATCATACATAAAAGACTTTACACTTTTTTTGAAAAACACTCAATTCTTAGTCCCCGGCAGTACGGGTTTCGGAAAGGGTACTCGACAGAGTTAGCGTTACTTAATCAAAAAGAGATAATTCTAAACAATATTGAAAATAAACTGCTTACATTGGGAATCTTTATCGATTTTTCAAAAGCTTTCGATCGTATTAACCATAAAACTCTCCTTCAAAAACTAGAACTTTCTGGTATTCGGGGAATAGCCCTGAAAATACTCGAGAGTTACTTACAGTTTCGCTTTCAAAGCGTTGTAATAAATTGCCAACGTTCTGAGTCTAGAAAACTTAATGCAGGTGTTCCACAAGGTAGTATTTTAGGGCCACTTTTATTTAACCTTTATATTAACGACATAGCTAACATTGACGATGAAGCAAGCATGATAATTTATGCAGATGATGCTAGTATATTTTTTGCAGGGTCCGATATTTCGGACATTATGAAGACAGGTAATACGTTTCTAGATAAGCTTTACACGTGGACAGTCCACAACTCTTTAGTGATAAATAGTAATAAAACGAAAGCTGTTGTTTTCAGGGCAAAGGGGGTAAAAATGAGCGAAAATCAGCTTCTCTCCTTAGACTCACGTGGTATCGAAATTGTGCAGAATGTCAAAGTTCTTGGTGTTATGTTTAATGAATACATGCGATGGGATGAAACAGTTCAGATGATAGCGAAAAAACTATCAAAAGTGGCAGGTATAATTTATAAGTATAGAAGAACCTTACCCCAGTCTGTACTACGACTTCTTTATAACTCTTTATTCTATTCTTGTTTTAATTACTGTTTCTTGGTATGGGGAACTACAACTTCTGCAAATATTCATCGTATTCATATACTTCAGAAAAAAGTAATTCGTATTTTGTGTAATGAAGCACATGACAGCCACACGGCACCGTTATTCAATAAATTAGGAATTGTTCCAATCACGAATTATTATGACTATAAACTTGCCCTAGCATATAAAACAGCGACAAACCACCCGGGAAACAGTCTTCTTTCTCTTTCTTCCCTCCACTCACAAAACACCTCGTATGCCACCCGCCATGCCGACGCCTGGACGGTCCCGCGCTCGAGAACTAACTACGGAAATCAGATGGTGAGATACCAGCTACCCAAAATGTTAAACTATTTTTTATCACGGAATATAACAATTGAAAACTGTTCCAACAAACGCATATTATCATTACTAGTTTCGACAGAAATCTGATTGTGTACTCTTGAGAGTGGTTTTGTTTTTGAGTGCCTCTTCTGCTGTTGCTGTTGGGGGAGGAGAGGGCACTGTCAAGCAGTTTTTTGTACTGCTCTTTCCTCCTCCTCTTCTTGTTTGAAGAGGAATAAAGAAACTTGGAAAACTCTCCTTGTCCCTTTTTTTTACGTTTTGTTCGAGACGAAAAGACAACTAAGCCCAACTCACCGTCACAACCTAACAGGCTCATTAATTGGTCACTTTTGCTCGTACAGTTGGGTATGTTCTAGTGATACATTTTCTTCGATGGACCATTTTCGGTCCCCGAAGAAAAGGTTGGGACGAATGTGCGATTTGTTAAAGAAAACGCAAGACCAGATTTTCTGGAGTACTTATAGTTACTGTGCTCATTTCGTTTGTGTTCTCGAGACAAACTTTATAAATTATGAAGATGACCGTTATGTAAAAACCTGATAATTAAAAGTTACAAAAACTTTACGCCACTTTTTTTTTTTTACTTTTTGATATTTTACACGAACGAAACAACGCAAAAATAATTTAACAGTTTTGCCCAGGAACCAAAAAAGAATTAATTCGATCCGGATCAACTCCGGTTTGCGCGAAAATAATTTTTTTGTTGTTGCGTTTTTTGGTTTATTATTTAGGTTTACTCTTTCGCCACGCACTTTCAAGTGACTGACCGCGTGCGAACCGAAAACCGCATAGAAAATAGTAGCTGGTTCTGCTCCGGGGCGAAAATAATGATTTCGTTCCAGTTCAACTCCGGTTCGCGCTGAAATAACGGTTTTTCCGGTTTTCGGTTCCACGGTTCGGGTTCGGTCTAATACCCTGCGTAGAACAGCTAACATACTAAGCAGGCCTTACCGTGCGCCGCGGGCTGCCACACGCGCACGCATTCGTCTTGTCTGGTGGAGAACGTCGATTCGTCTGAAGAACGGCCTTCAGTCATCCGCCGTCCACGACGCATATCCCATCGCAAAGCGGAGTTTCGCTTCCTCGTTTAAGGAGATAGCAGGGGGCTTCTGCGCTGCCATGGCGCTATGCAGGCCGGCGCTTGCCAACCTCCGACGAATTGTCACGTCCGAAACGACCAATTCCAGCCCCTCTCGGATTTCCTGGCTGAAAGAAGGGGTCCTCAACGACCTGCGGCAACTAATGTAACGGTCCTCATCCTGGTCGTCGTCGCTCTTGAGGGGAGTCCCTCGAGGTGCGTCGTGGATCCGCCTTCATAACGGAAAGCTTGAACGATCCTGTTGACCGTCTTTAGAGGCCTATTTACAAGAGGCCCCAATGGCCCGCTGCGAGTGTCACCCTACTGGGAGAGCTCGATGATCAATCGCCTGTCTGCCTCTGGAACTCTAGCATGACGAGGTGCAGCAATCGTTCTGACAGCAATGCAAAGGAATTTATCAAGCACACCGCATGCGGGGGGGGGCCTCGAATATTTTTTTAATAAAATATAAGAAACGAAAAAAGGTATGATACTGTTTCAAGCATCAAAATATTAGCATGCTTATCGCATGCCCGTGGGCTCATAAATTCATCTACACGCATTTTAACCCTGCCCCATGCGGACATGCGCATGCATGAAGACGACGCCCGTAGCAGACGACGCGCGAGCGCTCCGATGATGCGATGCGCGCGATGGGAGCTATATTCCCTCAGCAGGCGCGATGCGCACGCGCTGGAACGCGCCGGGCCGTTAGGCCTGCTCTGATAGCTGCCGCTGCCGCGCGCTCCGGCGTTCCCGCTAACTGTGATCAAGATAGTACACATTGATTGATACTCTCACGTTATTAACAGTGCAGTCACAAATAACGAAACGACCTGCACTGTCGGCAATCACATTTTGAACTTGTGCGTTTAACGACTTCCTTAAAAACAACATGCAACCTCCTGACAGACCATTTGCGCGTGACACGCAAACCTCAAAACACGGTAAAAAGGGCGCCAGCAGGCGTGCGGTCTCTTCATCACTGTGAACTTTTGTCTCCTGAATCGCGAGGACGTCAATGCCTTTATCAATAAGAAGCCTTTGAACCTGGTATTGCTTACGACGCGAGGCGAAACCTCGCACGTTCAGCGTTCCTACCTTCAGGGTATCGGCAACTTTAGGCGTCCTCGCGAGTCAGGGACTCACCTCGTCTAGAGTCCCAGAGGCGCTGCACCTGTACAACATCAACCAGCCGGCTTGTCCGGTCCCCTGGGAACGGACGCAGGGCTGGAATGAAGTCGTACTGTTCTTATCTTTTGCGGGGCTGTCTTCACAGGAGGTTCTGACGCGCTCGAGTCTCCCCCGATCTTTTGGGCGTCGGTCTCCTGTTCTCGAGGCCGCTTCGTCGCTAGCGCGTTGACACTAGCGTCCACCATGTCAACCTCGTTCCCCGGCAGCACTGCAGTTGCCATCGTCGACTTATCGCCCGGTGATGCAGCCTTCGTTGTCGCACCTCCCTTGCTCCCTGTCGCCGGGTCAGGTTTTGCCGCACACACAACGGCCGACTGGGTAACCCCGGGCTTCGGCTGTCCATCCGATGCGACATGGTCATGTTCCTTTGTAGCCTTTTCCACGGGCACCTCGGCGGACGGACCCACTCCTTCGACCGCCTCTTCCGCGTCTGCCTCGTCCATGTCGTGTTCACGATTGGCCTCTCCTCCTCCAGGACCCGCAGCCGCTGCGTACGTTTTCACGCACTGCTCGGCGTCGTGGCCAAACCGGTAGCAGCTGCCGCACTTGGGCACCCGACATTCGCGGCGGATGTGGCCCGTCCGTTCACAACGCAAGCAGAGTGGAGCCCTGCCCGGCACCACGACGAGTACCATCCCGCCGGCGATGCGTATCTGATGGGGCAGCTTGTCTAAACTCAGCCCAGGCTTGAGCCGGATGACAGCGGTGCGAGTCATAGACCCGCAGCCCACAACTCCCTGAACTCTCCACTTTTCGGTCCCTACCTCGCTCACATGTCCGTAGGGCGCGAAAGCCGCCCTTACCTCGTCATCCGGCACGTGGTAAAGCAGCCAGTGCAGCTTGATTCGAATGTCCCGGTTTCCCGGGTCAATGCTGACGCAGCGATGGCCTTTAACGACGAGGTCACCCGCCGCAAGGATCTTCCGCTTGCCGTCGAGTGACTTGAAGGTCACGGCCCAGACGTGGTTCATCTGGTATGCCCCCAAGGCGAGAACCTCGGGGAGCAGTCCCAGTTGGCCCAGGGTGTCGCGGAAGTCCTCGACGCGGTACGGGCGGCCACGAACATCAGCATGAAGAAACGCGGTGTTTAGCACCGTAGGCCCAGTTGGCAGGGGAGGCAAAATTATCTTGTATTCCTGACTTGCAGAATCGTTCCTGTCACCGCGGCCCGGCTGGGCCGTTATCGCCGCTCCGACGGAGCTCATGATTCGCCGTCCGAACCCAACGAGTGCCGGAAGAAGAATCCTTAGGCCACGGCCGCGCGTGCCATGCTTGGCCAGGCTGCGCGCATTAGGCACTATTATCAAAGCTTGTATGTAAGCGATCTCCAAAACTTCTCGAACAGCGCTTGGGTTTCTCGTTCCGCAACAAAACCATACTGATGGTGCGACAATAAGCCAAATATTTCTACAAAACCAGTCATTTTCCTCCGAAAGGCGTTTTTCCTACAGAAAACCGTCAGGCACGACAAAACTGAAATAGGACGATAGTTGGTGAAATCATCACTGCGCCTTCCTAATAAAGTGGCTTAACAAGAGCCGTTTTTCAACTCTCCGTCCTTGAAGTCTCCAGTTTTTTTATCGAGGTCCATCGTGCTCTGGCACGGCGCCCCCGAAGTCCTCTTTACCAGACCGTGGATTATCGCTCATGGCCCAGCTGACACAATAGATTCTTTGTCTCAGTAGCACTAGCCAACGTTGAACCACTGCGTCTCCATCCATGAACAAATGGACTGACGGTACGGCTAAACGAAACTATCTACGACATGATCTCCATGCGTCGCCTGTCGCAGAGCACAAGGACGTGAGACGAGGTGTTACCCTACGCCACGTTTGCATACAACACGGCGGTGCAGGGAGACCAGAGGAGTAGCGCCGTTTCAGCTGGTGCATGCGGCAGAAAAGCAACGACCATTTCCTTGACGTAATGCTGCCCCACGAACCAGTTGCCGACAGGAGCCACGACGCCCAGGCGGCAGGATCAACAGGAAGCACGAAGAGGATATCGCCAGCTTGCCCGGCACAGGATTCAAGATCAACAGCGGGCCGACGCTACCCGGTACAACCTTCGCCAGATCGACGTTCGCTTCAGCCCGGAGGCCCGTGTGTGGGTCTGGACCCCGATACGACGACGCGATTCCTAAGCTGAGTAGCTCCTGAAGCGCTACTTCGGACCCAACAAGGTGCTTCGTCGACTTGGGGATCTGAACTACTAGGTGATGCCCGACGGAACGTAGACTTCATCACGCCGCTCTCCTCGACCGGAAGTCGACCACGTCGCGTGCCTCAGGCCGTACTACGATCGATCGATAAGACTGTAAACTTACGTGTCTGTACTACGCTCAATAGGTCTTTGTTTTTCGCTTCCGTAGTTTCCCATTTTTGTTTGTTTGGTTTTTACTGCGTAATTTCTTTCCGCGTTGCATCAAGACGATGCGCGTTTCAAAGGGGTGAGTGCTGCCACTGCCGGCGTCGCCGAGAGAGCGCGCCCGTGGCCGAGACGGTCATCGTCCTTGGATCCTACGAGAAAGGCTCGAGGTTCGCATGCCTGGAGCGGACGCGCCTTTTTGTTATTTCTGTAAATGTCGCCTTCTGGTGAATTTGAGAACATTGTTGTTCATTCGAGGTCTGAATGGTCTACACGCCGAACGTTCTGCGCCGATTCTCTCCGAAGCCCACGCTGTGCACAGGGGCTCTGCGTGAGCAGCCAGAGCAGTCTCGATACCAGCGTTCGATCCTGCTGTTTGCCGCTACCGACGCCGGCGACGTTAGCCTTTTTCTATTTTGTTTTGGGCGCAAGTTCGCCTCGGCATAAAACGTTAAGCTTGCTTCAGGTTTTTTATCGCTCTGATCATTAATTGTAACTTATGACCATATTACCTGTTCAGATACCAATCAGGTAATGAATTGTCAACCAGAAAGCACGAGCATAGGCCGCTAATTTTGTGGTCTCCACTGACACCGAATGCGACTTGTATTATTGCTAAGTAGCGCGGGTACCCCAGCCTCAGGGTTTACCATCATGAACAACAATTGATGGCACCAAATTTAGCGGGTGCACGAATGCATTTTACCGCAAGCGAAGGTATTATCTTGCACCAGCCTTCGCCGTCGCGGCAGCCTCCCTTGTACCGTCCTGAACTAAATTCTGCGGGTTAACTTCCTTCTGTATTAAATGCAGTAGGACGCATATGTGTCAGCTCGTCCCGCGCGCTGAATTCCGTGGATGGGTCACGTTGTCTGGGAGCTCGTGGCACTCGGGCTACGAAATTACGTGATCACGCTATGTTTGTAAAGGCTATGACAACATCCTCTAGGATTACCTCAGTTGTGGACCTCTGCAGCAGGGGGCTACCGCCCTGAACTTCGTTAAGGCCCCGCATAGCGGAAAGGTAGCGCAATTCCTCCTCTCCCCCTCGTTTTTCCTCCTCTCTTTCCATCGACGGCAATCCTCCTCGCCCTATGTCCGCGCCACGCCCCCCGCCGCCATGTCTGAGCTGGGCCCGCAACGCGAGCGACGGCGCGCGCCTGTGTGCCGGGCACAACCGGGTGCTTGGCCGTTCATGTTAATTGGACACGGGGGACTAGATTTTTTTTTTTCTAATATGAAGAGAGTTTTTGTTTTCTAACATGAAGAAACTAGCGGCTTGTGCACCTTTATTGGAGTTACTAAAGTTCAGGGGAGAGACGTCTCTATCGTGCAAATATAACGGCACGACCAGAGAGTTGGAATCGCTCGGGCGTGAAGTCAAGCATTCTCCAACTCCGCTAAACGCAAACGGTTAACAAACAAAAAAAGAAAAGCAGTTGAGCGCTTTTGGAACAATGCGGCACGCACTGCGGAAATATATTTCGTTCACCTGTTTATTGCAGCAAAAGCTGAGAAGCTGACAGCACGATGGAATGCACCTCTCCTGCGTCTAAATAGAGTTTTGTGGGCAAGGACTGCGTTGCTAGCGGGAGCTCGTGCCGTCGCTTTGAGCATGAATTGGGGCACACGCCTCGCAAGGCTCGCAATTTAACGTACGCTCTACTAAAACGGTTTAGTATCTTGAACGAAGTGCATTTGGAGAATCGGTATCGCTGGAGTTAGGCAAATAAATGACAGCACCATGCGTGTAAAACACTACCTTTCGGTAATTTTAGCATCACCGATCGGTTTTGTCAGTTCAGCAGCTTGGCTTACTTCATACACCTTTTATAAGCGTCAAATACTATCTCGCAAATGCAGCATGCGCGCGGAGGAATATGCGACGTCTGCAGTATACGACGCCTCGTGCATAAAACTAGCACTTAAAATAATCAAATACATCCTCACTTGTATCCCCTCCGTTTGGAAATGAAAAATAGCGTGTGTTCGGTTGCCTTGCCAGCACGTTTCTCGACTGTCACCTTTTCTTCAGTGTTTATGCCGACGTTCTCACGCGCAAGGTACACCCGCTTGAGCTCACTCAAAGCGCATAAAGCTTTGCCCCACACCCGCGGGCGTACCTTACTGCGTGAGGTTACTAAGCAGAAGACCGAGAGATCCTTCAGCAAAGCCTTTGGGCCACAAGAGCAATTCTTTGTTGTCAATAATTGATGTTTACAACAAGCGCAAAAGACAAATCACATACAAAATGAAGACAAAAAGAAAAGGTTTACTGCTACAAGGCGCATATTGCACGGTTACCGGAAGAGGTCGGTGTGAAAAAACGGAAGGATCTGCATATGGCTTGAGTTTCTTGAAAACCCTGTCTTTGCCAAGATCACTGGTACAAACTGATCGTTCGTGAAGTGATCTGAAAAATAAATGCAGCATCGCATACCTTTGGTTGCCATTTGTGGAAGTACCGATCGCAGAAATATGCTGCACAAACAAAATCGCGAGGTGCACGATCGTTGATGATTCTCCTCGCACTGACGCAAGATGCACGCGGTAACACTGCAATCCAGCACACTCTTTTAGCGGCACCTCAGTCTCTCACGCATCGTTCTCAACTCGGCCGACTCAACGCAAGCGAGCTAAGAGTGAGCGAGCCAGTTTCTATGATCAAAATACGCGCGAAAAGACGTGTCTAAGTCCTTCGCAAAGCCGGCAATATAGTTCCCTGTTTGTCTCAGCCTCGCGATCGTACATCTGATCTTCTATCGGTGAGACCGAAAGAGACAGGTAGTACGATTCTGAAGCTGGGCAGTGCCCGTACCTCGCAAAGTTTCCCTCGGAGGCAATCGAAACAGGTCGTTTCCACACGAACGGTTCACCCCCCAACGCGTCGGCGACGCCACCGCGCATGCGCGCGCGAGTCGTTCGGGACGTCGTGGAGGCTCTTCTCGTCTTCGCTTCCCATTCCGGCCGCTGGAGTCGTCACCGCAACGCAGCCAGAACCGTTCACGACTCGGGTAAAAAAAGATGGCGGTCGGTTCGGCGACTGGCCTTCGCCGACCCAGCCGAGCGTTAGGCTTAGGTCAGCGGAGATGTAGTCTGCCGTCCTGTTAGTCTGCTTCATTTTGAGTGGTTACCGGCAACTACTTTCGCGGACTGCCCGCTAACTGTAAGCGACCGTGAATGCCGTAAACTAAGCATGCTGGTAAAGTTGCGCATGATCTGCGGGCAGAACTTAGCCGCTGTGGCGACCGCGAGCAGACGAAAATATTTGGTTCGACGGCACACAACGTGAACCAATCGTTCAAGTTCAGGATGACGGAGACACACCACACTACCTTTACGGTCGTTTAGCATACTCTTTACTCCATCTAGCTTCGCGTTCTTGAAATTCCGACCGGCAAATGTTACATCGGCCGTCTTGTTTACATCTGCCGTACGCCGGAAACACGAGCCGCCACCACGGTGCGTCCGCCACGGATTTACACGTTGCAGAATGCTTCACATGTTCACCAGAAGATGGCGCCACCATTAAGCACTATCATCATCATCGGGTTTACACGGTCGCGCAACTTTCACGATTCGCCAGAAGTAGGTCAAATTTCAGTCGCACGGTCTCACCGGAATCGGACTCAGCCGTACCGTTCGTGATTTCGGAACCGTGTGCTTGAAAAACGACTCGCTAAAACTCCCTATTGTCTTCGCTGTTGAAGATTTTCCTTTCCCGTCGGGACGACAAAAAAGGCTCTTTCCTTTCGCAATGCCGTTTGTGCAACCCAGAGCGCAGCATGATGGCATCAGTGCCGCTGCCGTGAGGTTGTGGTAAAATATAAAAAAAACTTACCGCCGGGCCGCGGAACAACGGAGCCGCCGCTACGCTCGTGGCCCAGTGATGGCGTTGATTTCGAGCAGATGATGTAATCGCGCGGGATCATGGGAAGAAAACGGTCACGTGTCGCGCCAGATCCAATTGAAGCGAAGGGAAGAACTTTTGAGAGGAGCAATACGTGCAACTGAACGTTTT
>JAZHYW010016300.1:0-16488 GCA_037355805.1 Ixodes ricinus
CTTAGCGTTCGTCGATATTACTCGCCCAGATATAAGCAAGTCCGCGCCAGTGGACGGAAGCGAAGAACGCGAGTCAAAGGTAAAATTCAACGTGTCCAGGAACATAGAAAAGGGCATGCTCAGTCACAATGGCACCGAACTCTTTCAGGTGCTAGTGCAACTTCTCGTCTCGGTCGTTTTAACTAACTCTTCCCAAGACTGTCCTGGCAGGTTGTTTTGATTCCGGAGACCTTGTTTGTTGTTTGTTTTGTTGGTATTGTTGCTTTTTGCCGACAACCTCGCGTTATGAAACGCCTGCCCTGCATGGAGGAATCCACATCTACGTTTTGACTGTGTCTTTGGCATCGATACTGTTGTACCGCATAGGTATTTTCTATAAGAAACAGTGTACAGTCCTACAGGCCTCTTGGCTGTTGTCTGGTGCTAATATAAATTACCTATCTATGTGTCTTCCAAGTTTTGAGATGCATGGAGGCAAACAGCCAAGTTTTGTCCGAGGACAGCCGAGTGCGGCAGAGAACTTTCCCCTCGATTTTCGAATTCTCACCGCTCGTGCCCACGGGGCGTCGACGGGCGATCGTGACTGAGCGTGTGCGCTGCTGATCTGCGGAGCCACCAGCAGCGCCGGCAGCTGTGATAATGCGAAAGAGGTCGTGACGCCTCCACAAAGGGACTCGTCTGACACCGAAAGAAAAACGCCGCTGCCCAACGTTGTTGATTGCCAAGTAACATCTTACGTAACCGCTGTTTAATGGCCTCCCAAATGCACCCCGGAGTGGTTGACAAGGCGGGTACGAGGCGGAGGGTGGCCATCAAGGTCGCCGCTATTCTCTGGGTTGTCCCAAGATTGGGGTTCTGAGTCAGACTTTCCCCTCGCGCTCGGAGAAGTATGGTTGGCAGCCATCGGTACCGAGGTAGATAATCATAGCCCATAAACCGGATAATCTTTTGTAAGGTCCGACGCATGGCAGGGAAGATGTGCACTGAATAGGCCCGCGACGGAGTTTAATGTCTCTTTGTCTGCAAGGTTTGATGTAACCGCGTGACGGTGAAGCTGTCACCGGTTTCTCTCTTTCAAGGACTTTGAGCGCATGCTCTGCCTTGACGGTCTGTTTGGCTCATAAATGTTGTTAAAGTCTGAACATAGGCAGAGCTGGTGAAGACCTTACTAGCGTAATAACAAGGGCGAAATGCAAAACAGCACTTTGTGTTTGTGACACAAAGCCCCGGGTCTAAGGCGTAAATTTATTTTAACATATCGAATTCTTCCGGTTTCACGCATCGAGTTTCAACAGGCCCGTGTGTGATGATTCACATTAAGTGCTTTTAAACTGTGTTTAACTCCGTCGGGACAAAGAAAAAAAAAGCGTAACTGCTTACTAGGGATCACGTGGAGCGAAAGCTCGTGCTGCAGAACCTAGGTAGTTTTGGGTTCAATCGTCACCGCTGACCGGCTCCATCTGGATAAGCATCGTATAAGGTCGTGTATCGCTGCTGCTTGATGCATGTTAAGAATTCCAGGCTAGCAGTCGCACTGCACTGGCTAAAGTTTGCACCTACAACAGAAACACCAGTGGCCCATTGGGACTGACTAACTTCACACTGTTTGAACAACCACAAAACATAATTTTACTTTCTACGAGCTAAACTAAGAGAGACAAGAAAGCATGTACTATCGTGGACACTGTTAGCTATAACACGGCAGCGGCGGCCGTCCCGTACCCCCAGCGCCTCATAGCAGGCGCCGTCCGAAACTCCGCGCATGCGCCGTGTGGCGGACTCGCTCTTCCCGCCTGCGAGCACACCCTCGCTTTGTCGTCTGCTAGGCACAGAGCAGACGACGCCACAGAGCTCGCCAATTTTCCCTGAACACGGTTCAGCGAACCACCGAGTAAGAGGTGTCCACGGTTAATTCCTGACTCCACAGGCTAAGGATAATCATCGCCACTAATTGTAATATCACTGTAGACTACATTTTGTTTTCGGGACAAACTTGCAGTTATACTCGTTTCACTTTAAGGTGCAAGCGCAGCGGACGCTACGAGACGATAGGCCAACCAAGCAGTGACAAAAGCGAACTTTTTGCATATTATTGTGTCCCCCAATGATGCACTCCGTGACGTTGCACTTTAGCCGCTATTTTATTGGCTCTGTAGTTTTGTAGCGTACGCTGCACTCGGACCTAAGATGAAACGGAGTATAACAGTCTATTTCTGTATCACACCGCTGCGCTCATACTGGTTTGCGAACGCATATTGTTAAAGATATATTGCAAAATCCTGTTTCTGAAAATGCAAAAAAAAAAAGCAGACAGGGTTAATGCCTTAATGACTCTGCAATCTGCCCAATAAAAATTGCCGATTTAAAATGAGTTTGACACCAGTTCGCAGGCTAGGTACCAGACAGCAGCACTGTGGCATCGCCTGCTCTGCGCCTAGCAAACGACAAAGCGAGGGTGTGCTCGCAAACGGAAGAGCGAGTCCGCCACACGGCGCATGCGCGGAGTTTCAGACGGCGCCTGCTGCCAGGCGCTGGGGGAGCAGGACTTGTGCCGCCGCTGCCGTGTTCATAGCTAACAGTGTCCACACGATAGGTACCTAAGCGGGCCTTTCACTTTACGTGCTCTTCCTCATAAAACTCAATCCGTGGACTGTGCTTGGTCTGCAATCTAGGAAGTGTCTCATTTTCACACTTAACAACTAAATTCCTGTTAAAAATGGCAAAGGGCACACGATAACGGCCTTGTGAACGAAAGCACGCGAGTACGCTCATATCTCTAAATTACTTGCGTTTTAATGTATCACGCAGATCTGGCGAGTTAGACCTCTCCCCGATGGCCATATCAGAAACAGGATCGACCCCCGAAAGCGAGTTCAAAACGACTAAGGACTTTGGCTATTGGCTTTTTAACACGATAGCGTTAAGGAGCTCGTGTTCGCAGAAATGCAGGCGTCAGTGGCGTGACGAGAAAAGCGCGGACGCGAAAATCCTGATTGGTCGTTAGGGTCATGACGTCATAGCCACATGACCACACGCGAAAATTTCAAACAACCCACAACGCTCACGTGAAACGCGACGCTAAGCGTGGAATGAAAGTGATTTAAAAACATGACACACAACGCTACTAAAGGTCGCCGCATGTCTCAAATGATTTCACTTTTTAAAGTAATTCATTTGCCTTAAAAAGTTTGAAGAATTTAGGCGGGTTTCTAACCCATGACCCTTCGGTTGCGAGCAAGACACGCTACTGGCTAGGCCACCGTGTCCGCCGCACTTCCTGCTCACTGGCAGGAAGAGCATGAGAAGCAAATGAAAAGGCGATGCGAACGGGGCCTGATAACGCTGTCGTGTTCGACTCTTAACGCCAACGCTTAAGCGTCCTCCAAATTTTTCTCGGGCAAAATCAAAAATAATATTTTCCTTTTTTTCTTTTTTTCTTTTTTTAGTTTTACCTTTCCGTACAACTTTGTCTGTGTGTGTGTGTGTGTGCGAGGAAAAGGGGGGGAGGGGAAGGGGGGGGGGGCGGGGTAAGCATCGTTGGGCCAGGTAGAGCACAGCAATTTGCGAGTTGGAGAGAACAGCCTTTCATTATTATTAGTATTGTCAGAAGTAATGATGTGGTTAATTCATTCAATGCCTTCATTTCTCTCAAGAAGCCCTCTTGAGATTAATATGCCGATAGGAATTTGAGTACTCAACGATGCGGAGGATGTCCTTGGTGTTAGCTGTTCGAACTTGTACGTGGCAAAAGGGGCAGACAACAATAAATAACGTTGCTGCCAATGACTTCAAAGTGTAGGCACTTTTTGGCTTAATTACCAGGGAGCTTCCGCTACCTGTCAATCGTGGGCAGGAACTGAATAATCCGACTGAATATATCTAACGCTCGTCGAAGACACTGCGGATCATAAGTTCCAGAAAAGGAGGCTTGAGAAAGGCGAATGAATATCAATAGACAAGTGACACGTCCAGGAGGAAAGTTCTAAACGGCAGAAAAAGCCGGACGTGTTCTGTGTCATGTCGTAATAACGGTATTTTTTTTCTAATAGGTCAAAAACATTTTGACCGTTGCAGACAAAAATGGGAAACGATAAAAAGTCGGAAATGCTGTCCCAGGATTTTAGGAAAAGATAACAATCGGTCGCGTTTTTACAACTGGTAGCCAACAAATTCAGAATATTTTCGGACAAATCCAAATACGCAGTTTTATTTTCTCTTTTACCGGCGAGATTTTTTATTATTTGTATGTGCCTCGCACAACAATAAAACCCCAATAATAAGCCGTCGCTGCTTGTGGTGCTGACACCGCAGGCATGATGCACTTCGGTGCCCGCCGAAGCAGTCCGGGAGGCACGCAATTCCGAGTCACTACGATTGACCTTCAGCGTAGCGGGCCATAATCGAGGCTAGACCGAACAACGGTACCACTAGACCCCTAGTTGACGGCGCCATGACGGCAGCGGACGACGTCACAATGTCGTCGTCAATGGCGGAAGCGTGCGATAAGGTCGCCTACCCGCTCTGTGACGTCACTCGTCTTTCATTCAGGGAGAAAAAGATTGAGGAGACGCCCGCGGAAGCGCCCTGGTCGTCGTAAAGCGGCGTGACGTGCGCCAGTCAGGGACATTGCTCCGGCCATTTGGTTTGCATCCCGCAGGTAAAGGAAGTTTCCGCCAGTTGACAATTACCGCCTCGGCGCTTTCCCGTTCCCGGCGATCAGCTCGCATTCTCGTAATGGGCACACGCGTGTCCTGTTCTTCATTTACGGCATCTACGAGGGTAGTGCGTAAACTTTCCGGTGAGCGCCACGCCGCACACGCACGGCGGCCAATCTCTGAGCATGGATCCGGAGAAATATATGGTCGGGTTGAGGGAGCAAACGTTCGTAAGCCCCCTAAAACCACCTACTCGATTAATTTTGTTTCTGCTTGTACTTCCAGATAGCTTTGTTTCGTAGCGAGTCTTATGCTTAAAATCATCGTCTGTACTGGCTGTTTTATTGAATCACAATTATCTGGTTAAATGCGCGGGTCCAATTGTAGGCATGAGGCGAAACAGATCACGTTGCTGTTAAAAGGCAGTTGGTATCTTGAACATAAAGGCCGTTTTTACCCTGCGCTAGATAAAAGATTATGCTGTAAGTGTGTGCCGACATTGATTAAAAACAATAACCCGTAAAAAAATTTAAAAAAGGAAGAAGGGGGACCTGAGAAAACCCCGCATGTATTGTACTTCCTCTCACCGTATACGATGTACTAAACGTCAAACCCACGCAAGGTCCAATCACGTCCAACCCACGCAACCCACGCAGCAAGGTCCAATCACGAGCGAGCTAAAAACCACGTGATATATTGCTTCGTCAAACAACAGGTTCCTGTCTGGCTTGTGACTGGACCCGGAGACCCTGCAGTTTTGAGCTTTACTACATCGTAGAGTGGGACGAAATATGGACCATTCTAATCATAACCTAACTTCTGCGCGCTGCCATTTTTCGTCTGAAGGGTCGTGAATGCGTTCTGAGCATGCGCACTAGCCCTCTCCAGCGAAAAATAGGGCGTCGCGCATGCGTCCGCAGCTCAATAACTCGGCATGTTGTTTTGTCCTAGAGATAAGCACTAGAAAGCTGTAATAGAAGTTTAGTGTCCGGATCGCGTCTTCTAGTGGTGTTTCTATGGTTCTTTCACGCCCATGCTTCGAAAGTGGTCCCAAATGGCCACAAATTGCTTCACGGGATCCGGTGTGTTAAGCATGTTGTTGGATGTAGCGATCCTGGGCGATTGGTTGTACAAATTCGGGTGAAAAAGAGAGCGGACACATGGGTTACTGTCATCGCGGCAACCAAACTCGTGTCTGCTTTCGTTTTCATCAACTACGTGGCATCACAGCGACCTTCAGTGGAACAGGCGTCTGCCGAATCCACCTATGCATGCAGGAGTCCGACAGGCAGCAGCACGAAAGTTCTATGACGTCCTCGGGCAAAAATCAAAATACGCACACTTTTGAAGACGCGCTAAACACACCAGTCAGAGACTCGCCCCAGGCACCATAATAAAAACAAAACGCGCAGGCACTTACCATCTCGAGCATGTTGCTGGCAGGCGGCATGTTGGTTTCGTTGCCCGAGGCGATGAGATTCCGGTAGTGGTTGTGCAGCTTGAGAATGAACTGCTTCATGTTTTCCTCGATCCCGGTCACCTGAAGCTTGCATCCCGCTTCAGATTTACACAGCGTGTGGTTCTCGTGGTAGCGCAAGTGGATATCACTGCAGTTCTGGCTGCGCGCAGAAGGAAACTGCCACAGGGCCACCGTAGCGACGATCGTCCACAGAAGCATTGGCGTCATAGTGATAGATGCGTGTCTCTACCTGCGAAATAAAAACATAGAAACGCCCTGATTTCTGCGGACTTTGTTAGTCAAGTTGTAACGGTTCACTGGTGCCGAGCGTGTTACGATTGCTTTCTACTATGTGTCGGGACAACCCCGACAGCTTATCTAGGCAAGATAATGGTATCTTTTCTTTCTTAAGGCTACAGCAATATCGCGTAAAGCAAAACACGTGTTTATATACCAAAGTGTGTTGTCTCATACAGGCTGCGTATATTGTGACACAAATAATTCCCTTCTTTCTTTTCTTTTTTTGCGGCTTTGCGGAAATAGCTTTGCACACATTTCGTGCAAGAGCGGTCGGTTGTGTTTCCCTCACCTTCCACCCCCCCCCCCCCCCTCGCGAACCTCTTCGAACATTACGTGTCATAGATGCGCATCAAATATTTCAACAAAAAACGTCCGATGTGGTAAGATAGTTATTTACTTTTTGCCTGTCTGCACCCATGTTATCCACGCCTCTGCGTCTACCCGCCTCACATTTCCGAGAAATCTTTTGTTTTGTTCCCCTTTCACGGAGCAAAACAACACTCCCCGAGCATGTGATGTGTTGCCGGGCAAATAAGACACACAAAGGAACGCGGACAAAGGCTGCCCAGCAACGCCCACAACCTAATGATATGTCGATCCTCGTCCCCATCATCGAGGGGAAAAAGTACCACAAAGAACGAAAACCACTTTTCCTTCTGAAGGGTGCTCTTCTTGGGATATTGAGAAATCACCTCGGTTTTCGCCTCTACTTGGAAATTCCAAGTTGACACCGCCGAGATTCATAAGAACTGTGACAAATCCGACATTTGCGCCGAGTCATTCGCAGAAATGGTTTCTAGAGTTTTCCCGCGGGTTGGTACCGTAAGTCATAGAAAGTAAATGACGGTTGTACTTTTCGTAGCGTATCAACGATCGCATTTACTACGCATTACCCGCTTCATGGTCAATAAACGCTTTGTGACGACTTTGGTCGAGGGGCGCGCCTGGAGACTCGGCTTACCTTACTGTGTCACCTGCTGAGGCTTATATTAAAAACGAGCGTGGCGTTGTTTTGCGTTTCGGCCTGATTTTGGTATGTACGCATTTTTGTCAGTGTATACAACGTCACCTAAATTTCGGACTAAATTCCAGGCTCTTTAAGCCAAATCAGTCCGTTGCCAAAAGAGGGCGTTTATCAGTGTTGATTTCTGATTGTCGTTGTTGATTCCAAAACGAAAATAAACAAGAGTCCTAACACTGTCACTTGCATCTTGACTTAGATTGCATGATGCAATACACTAAGAATAAACTAGACAATTTTCACAATTTTCCGAGAAACGGAAAGTAGAATTCCGCAACATTGGTCTACACAACGAGCCGAACAGAAATATAAACAGCGGGAGAAATTCACTTTAATAACAGCTTAGAATGCGTCATTAATAGATCGCTTATAAAACTGAGAAACTCGGTCATTCCTCCACTTTCGTGCTCCAAGAGCAGTGGTAATAAGTTCAAATGGCAAAGCTACCAAGCCGCTGATAACCTAAAAAAATATAAATCATGTTTCTGTTGTTGTTTTTTTGTTGTTGTTTTTTCGCACAATTAAAGTTTATTTTTGACGTGCGCTACGAAAAGATTCAGTTAAAAATATTGCAGTGATATTCCCAAAGCTCGCTTTGAAATCTTTAGTGCGTGATTTTTCCAACACGTCCGACGCTGAAAACAAGAGTGCTAAACTACAAGTTTGATGATTGCGCAAATAAACTTATTTTCCAACCCTCATTAAATGTATAACGTGCGATAACAAACTTGCTGGTCAGAAATAAGAGCAAAGACAACCGAAAGATAAGGTAAACTGTATACGCGTTGCACAAATCCGGAACCCTGCTTGAAAAATTCCGAGGACACCTTAGCACTTCTTATAAGTCGTGAATGCGAAAGCATGAATGTCGTCCTTCCGCTCCCTTTAGTTCGTCTGCGGTGTACTGGCGTGTAAGGCCACGTCCGTCCCTTGTCCCTTCCTCGTCCTTTACGTACTTACGTTTCAGCTAATGAAAAGGTTGCGGCCGTCGACGATATAGATTTCCTCAGGCTGTCATCTGGACAATCGTCGTAGAATAGCAGTACGATATCTGGTCTGCGACGCGTAGGTAATTGTAATTTCGTGAAATGCGGGCGACAGAAGAACCGCACTTGATACTTCTCCACCGCCAGGAAGGTGAAAAACGAGGCACCTCTGTTCGGAAGTAGATCATCCGCTGGAGCTAGGAGTTAAGCGCGAACACCGCGGTAGCACCATCGCTGGAACTTGGCGGATTATAAGCAGTAGTCAAACCACTTGTAATCGTCTCACATTTTGGAGTAACCTTTTTATATATATATTTTATGCAGAACGCAAGTTTGTCTGCTACTAATTGGGGTCAGCCATTTCAAAGTTGCGACGAGTCAGTCGCTGTAGATGAGCAATTTAGCCAGTGCAGTACAACCGCTATCCCGGGGTCGGTATCGTGCACCACGCATTAGTGATACACGACCGCACGCCGGTACGATGCTCTTCCAGATCGAAACGGGCAAAGGTGGGGATTTCGTCTGCTTCTTTTGGAGGTCTTGTGGTGACGTTAGTACGCCTAGCTGTGATTGGCTTTGATGGGAAGGATAGTGGGTGGAACCCAAAGCACGAACTTGGGCTTCTGCATTCCATTTATATCTGGAAGTAATCGCAAGAATAATCAAATAACTTTCGGCAGTACTTAAATAACCTGTAACCGTTGCTACTTTTTTATTCCATTTCTAATGGGGCCCTTTGTTTCTACAAGGTTTTCTCAAACCGAGACTCCGACAGGAGGAGGGTCTATCGAGGTTGGTGGGTTGAGAAAATAAGTAGATTCTAATTCGGTGATTCTCATCCAATAATGGACAGTACGAAATTCCCGCTTTCGAACCGGCAGCAAATATATGTCGTTATGAAGATCTGAAGAAATTAGAAAAGTAACGGTTACTTTATTTCCAAGTAAGGGTCAATTATTTTGCTTCTCAAGTATAAGTAAGCGTCATTTATTACTTTTTAACCAAAAATAAATCTTGGTCGTAATCGATTACGTTTTATCGAGCAACGTGTACAAGGCTGGACCGCTGGCGCGAAGATGAGGCCCGATAAGAAACCAAACTTTAAAAACAAGTCCAAGTTGAGACATACTTTTTTTTGTAGGCGGAAGATTTATTTTTCTTTATATATTCTGCAAATGAGTTCATTTAGAGGTTTAAGGTGATGCTCAGCAAGTTTTTCGTTGTTGAGTAATCATGTTGATTTTCACTAACTCGAAAGTTAATTCGTGAACTTTAGTATCATTGTTTAGCGAACTGGCAGGTTTTTTTCTGTATTTCCTGGTGGCCGCCGTGGCTGGCAGTTTGTTCCCAGAAAAGAGTTTATGTTTGTGAACTACGCCCATTTTTATGGATTTTTGAAGGCCTTCGCTAAAACACCCGGTATATATTTAGATGGCAACTCCCCTCAGAGTTGAAACCGGGACAACTTACTGATACCATACCCAAAACATCCAAGTTAAAATTACGCCAAGGGTCTTAAATCATTATCAAAGATATTGTCATCAGCTTCGTAAATAATGTCATCACCACGAAGAAAGAATATTGGAAGCAACAACAATTCCCTACAAGCCTCCGAGAAGTTACTGCGTATGCGCGGTGAGAAGCTCGCCAGGTGCGCTCCTGTTTTCCTCACTCTGAGTAGTGCACTTGCTACTTTTTTAATTTTAATTTGTTTTAATTTTCATGGTGCATAGAAGCTGACATTGCACGTGCTTGCACCAGCAGAGGAAGTTGAAGCATCCTCACTCTGGGTTGTGAAAGAAATCCACCAGGCTGCGATACACAAACTTCTTGCCGAAAATAGAAGTATTCATTGGCGGCCATAGCTGTGTGCCGCGACTGCTGAGCGCGTGTTGACAGCGAGCTTCCACAGTTCTTTTGCAACGTGCGTTCCGCACCAACAAGATTGCCGGTTTAAGCAGAATATGAGTGTGAGCTCGTTCTGAGCAAGCGCTCTAATCAGAGAACTGAAATATTGCGTCCAGTAAATATCCGCGAAGCATGTCTGAAGCCACCATAAAGGGGTCATGAAACGATTTTCCTACTTCTTCCTCCTTAGCTTTAATCCTCAACTCAAATGCGAATTGTGACGGAAATCACGTGGTTAGTGACATTCCTTCGGCACCGGTGCAATGACTCCTAGCTTCCTCCGTGCTTTGTAGCCGCACCATAGAACTTGTCATTCCCCAGTGACGATAAGTTCTTGCGTCAGGGCACTCGTTGGCCACGAACGCGAATCCAAGTAAATGCGTCGACGGATTGATTGTTGACGAGTGCATATGTCCGAGTGACGCAGTTCTCGTGTCCAATCCGTGAGCTGGGCTCTGCTGACGTCCAGTTTGGCGCCGGTGACGCGCCTTTGGAACCGCTGGATGTATCATAGTGAAAAGGCGGAGAGCTTTCGAAGAGCAAGAAGGTACAAAATAGTCCGCTATATTTTCAAATGTTCGTACCGAAAAGCTGGCTTTTGACTTTCTAGCCTCTTTCTTTTGGCCAACTAAACGATATGCGATTAGTAAAGTCCCAATTTAAAATCATTCATCCCAACCCAAAATTCGTTTCATGGGCCCATTAACTTTAGTCCCACGGGAGCCAGGCAGCAGAGGCAGCAGCGCACGAGACAGCTCGCGCAGTCTCGTGTCCTGCTCACTTGCAGACCCGCAGCGGTTTTGTCGCACATGCAGAAGGATTAAAGGGGCGATGCAACAATTTTTGTACTTTCCGCAAATGCCGCTTAAAACGGATCCCTGACGTTAATGACCTATGAAACACGCGTTCGTTTTTCACCCCACGCAATAGACCATTTGCTGTCTTACCCAAGCATCAAGGAGAATGCAGGGATTGGTGTTCCACGCGCCACACGCGCACGCCTTTCCTGTATAAAAGATTCGAAGTGAATAACCAAAAGAAAGCATTGACGAACGCGCGTGCAAGATGCCATTTGTTTTACGTTTTTGCTTTGGAAAAGTTACTACTGCTGAGGCCAGCACGTGCGGCGCGTGGAACACCAATCCCTGCATTCTCCTTGATGCTTGGGTAAGACAGCAATAGGTCTATAGAAGTCCCAGAAAAAAACTTAAGAAAAACGAGCAGCGTTCACCCCCTCAACTCGCAGCCAGAACAAGCGGCCACGTGATCTGGAGCGGATTATATGCCGCCAATGTTGCTCATCAGCCACGCGCTGGGGTTGGCAAAGCACAGGACACGCGCTGAGTTCCAGACATTGTTATGGCTCGGCTATTGTCGTCGTTGCAGCGATTGGACACGGGCCACTACCCGAATGTTTCTCGAGCTAGTCGATTATCACGAGCCCAAATCGAGTGCCCACGCAATGCTCGGGTCCAATCTATGAACCGCATTCAAATATCGTCATCGGGGTGTACTGCGATCCCCACGTTACGTCATCAAATTTTGCAAAGGAGAGATTGAATGAAAATGATCGATTTTGTCCTTGAAATTACACCGCAACAAAGGAGTTTCTTGGCCAGTGGCGTTGCGTGTGAGTATCCTTGAGTCCCAGGTGTGCCAGTAAGCTCGTGTAAAGAGAAAAACATTCCAATTGAGTATCGTTGCACCGCTCCCTTTAAAGGCTGGTTCACACCGCCCAGTTTTCTTACGTTACGGCACGTTACGTTACAAAAACTCACGTACAAGTTACCGGGAGATCTGTGCTTCACGTTGAGCATGGCTGCCAGTTTCAAGGAGATAGCCTACGGCACGCTACAGTCGCGACACAAATGTTTCCGGTGATTTATAAGTAACGCAAGAAAACTTAAGAAGACGGGGCTGCGTGAACTATGCTCTGTTTCACCTTATGATGTACCGCAGGAAAAGGCTACAAGCGCGAGCTCCTTGCTCTAGGGCACATATCGGCACAAACTCTCGTGCATCAAGAGCAGCTGCCAACGCTATGAGCTCGCGCTTCTAGCCTTGTCTGCGGTACAACCATTAAGGAGTTGATAACCTGCGAATGCATCAGGCTTTACTCGCGCATGCGCAATGCAGGGGCACTGCGTGCGTAACTCGAGGAGCCTCGCGTGCACGGGCCGGCTCTGGGGCTAGTCGGCTATTGCGGAAGCGGCAAGGTAATTGAACTGGCTGGTGAGATCGGTCTATTCCTTAAACAATTCATCTGTTGATTTTTACATGAGTAATTGTTACATGTAAATAATACACCGATGTCACTAAGCTTTCGGCGTATGCGTCACGCCGCCTTAACTTTAGTTCATAGGACGGAGACTGCAGTGCACAAGAGCGCTCGTGCCGTCTCGTGCTCCGTAGGCGGAAAGCTCCGGCGTGGTTGTCACACATGCAGAAATACTAGCTTCCTCGATGCATTGCGGTAGCGGCGTAGTGGTCAAACTGGCTGATGAGATCGGTCTATTGAAATAAAGCATGAGAGTAGCAAACATTGAAAGAATAAACTAAGAAAATAACCTGCTATAGAAGCCCAGTGACGTGTGCAGTTCCGGGAGACGTGTGTGAGAGGTGGTATATAAACGACAGTGCCAATAAAGTTTAGTAGCTGCGTTTTGAGAAGTTCTGTGAGCTGCGTTCTGAGACATTTTGTGTGTTGTCCCCTTCTTCGTCCGTTGTCTCTGTTTTTTTCAAAAATATGGTAACATCAACCAGCTCGCCTGCCTACTCACTTTATCTTCAAATGTAGTCGATGTTTCCCTAAAGCCGGGTTCATGGTGCTTATAAACGCTTTCAAGCAGCTGTGCATAGGCGCCGCCATAACCGACCTTCAGTTTTTTGTTCAATGTTATTCCGTTCGCTTCACTTCATGATTACCAAAGCAGGAGAGGTTACTGTCATTTCAGGTGTTACTTCTTCTCCCCAGCATAGACCTTTGTGGAGGCTCATCAACGCCTGCTTTAGCGGCCCGGCATTTCGCTAAGACTAAAAGCCCGTTTATCCTGGGAGAAGTTGTACAATTCATTGTCGTGAAAACGCTCGAGACACGTGCCGCGCGCCACTTCTGGGAAGAATATGGCATCCGAAATCTAGCTCAGTGCTGCGCTGTGCAATCATAATCTTCCCAAGGGCTGCACATTGCACGTGCCTCTTGCGTCGACGCACCTTGCGCTACTTTTAAAACATGAAGGGGATTTAGGTAAGACAAGAGAAAATCGGCTATGGTGGCTCAATCTGGCGCGTGTTTCAAAGTGTCTATACATCATACAAAAGAGTCTGCATAGAAATTCGAAAGCGAGTCACCGTAAGATCCGTGCTTCAAATGCCGCATGGCAATGGTTTCAAGGATAAACTTGGGCACGCGGCATTCGAACCTCGGATATCGAAGTGAGTCATGTTTGCTGACTGTCTTTTCTATGGTGTATGAGCAGTATGATCCCGGCTTTAGCGAACTAATTCCTCCAGCACGTTGCATAACAGGTTACGATTCAATGCTTAGCTGTAACTCAGGTATTTCGCCATCGCTAATGGAAGAGGTCATCGAGCTCCATGTTGCAACACCGACCTCCATCAAGTAAAATACGAGAAGTACTGAAGGTCAAGTTATCTTATGAAGAAAGCGCTTAATGTTCGCATTTTGATACTCTTAATAACAAGCACACGTATCTACATGCCATGAAGAAACTGATGCAAAATCATTTTAAATCCTTTGATTTGAACCCTACACTATTAAAAAGCAATATTAAATATTTTAGCGAAAACCTTCATAATTGTTTATAAGCAATAGATAACTACTACGCGTCTACCAAAGGCATACTTTTTCATTTTTTTCTTAATATAAATAATTATTTTAATTTTACGCTATGTAAGGTACCAAAGGATACGTAGGATTTAATTGTGAAGAAGCATTATAAACAGTAAAGAGCTAGCATAATTCATATTTACTTAATCTTGAACACGGTCTCCAAACGATTTCCAGATTCGAAATAACTGAGATATCCCCACGACCTCAACACATTAATCAGATCTGAAGAGCCGTACGGTGATAAGTCTAGCATAGGACCACCAAAATGCCACGGATAGCTGACATTTTACCAGGCTAGGCAGGCTAGCCAAATCCTGAATTGCAGTCACGGTGGCTAGTGTTACCAGATTAACAAGCAAAACAAGGATGGATATAAATATACGAGATGAAAACGCCGGCAAGCTAGCGAATTAATTCTACACTTCAACATGAAGTATTCACTTGTTGCTAAATTGTCTGGTTATGTCCGTTTCTCTTCTTTTTTTATCTTGCCAAGTCTCAGGCTGAAGTATCGAATATATCTAAAAAGTTTCTCGTTTAATAAGGCGACAATATGACCGCATGTATAAGCAAAGGTGATGTACGGTGGCCACACCTCTGGCCTTTGTCTTACAGCTCTAAAAGTATCAACTAGGACACGGTTAAGAACTGGGAATTTTCTTAGAAGCCTGATGAACACAAGCCATGCATTCACGCCAGACTGAAAAAGAAACGAGCAAACTTGGTGGCCTACCTCTGAAACACCTTGCTTGTTCTCCACAACGTCGCCGGCCAAGACGATGACACCCGACGTGGTCACACTCTCCCGGACGAGTTCCAGTGACCGGGTCGGGATCCACCAGAAATACCTGGTCGAGCCGGGCGGAAAACGCTCTCTGAACCAGAAGCGCGCAAAGTGAGCAGCTCTTCATCGGAGAATGACGCCGCCAAACCAAGGTCGCTCTATGCAAAGAAAACCACTCCTCTCGTAACCGGCCTTTTGGCGTTTTTCCCCTCGTCCTCCGAGCGGAAGCGAGCATGGTCACCAGCTCGTGATGAAGCTGCCACAGACGAAGCGCGCCGCCGGGCCATGTGACGTTGGGGAGGTCTCCTCCCCGTTGATGAATGTGTGCGCGCGCAGGAAAACGCCAGACGTCTGTTGGATGGTACCACTTCCGCGTTTACGTCGATTTGGCCATGCTCGATGCTCTAAGCTGATCGTGTACATTGTGTACGATGATGTAACCGGCCGCCCGACAAGGAGGCGTTGCTCGACTCTCGGTGGACAAGAATAAAGGCGCCGCCGCGCGTCGGGTGGCCCGAACCCAAGGAATGTTAATTGCGCGTGTATAATGCCCGTAAACAAATCGTTATGGACGAGGAGGCGGACTTGGCAACATCCGAACAGGCTGAGCGGTGCGGGAAGCGGATCCTCACCGGGCTCTAGCGGAAGCTTTGCGTGCCAGATGGGTCTGCAGTGCGCGGCGCTTGAAGCTGGGGATAGTCACTCTTCAGTTTGTGGCAGTAATGATGTCTTATTAGCGGTAATTTGCTGGTCCCCCTTGTAATTTGTGCGTTGGTCAACTACATGCGCATGGCCTCCGCGGGAGGGGTGGGAAACCCGGTGACGACGTGGAAGACAAACTAGGCGTAACGGGAGCATTACAAACAGGCGAGCTGGTGAATCGTTACGAACACACTTCTCACAGCAGCAGCGCTGAGGCGAGGGACGAAATTAAGTTTTTGCTGAAAGTTAATGATTTGTGTATGTATTTAAGTAGACATTTTGGCCCTTACTAACAAGCCCAAGTTAATACCCGATTATGGCAAACGAAACCATAATAAACTATTATGACATCGTTTGTTTTAGCTTAATTTTCTTCCGTTTGAGATCAGCATCATCGATAAACACGCACAAACAAGTTTGTAGTTCCAGGCATGCATAGAAAAACGCGAAGTGAAAAAAAAAAACCTAGCGCAACAATCACGAGAAGCGAAATATGTATTCAGTTACCTAACTGATAAACTTTTATATTTTTAAAAACTTCGCGCATCTGGGTGAACTGTTGTTAGAAGCTAGGGGATTGTTAGCGAAGTCTCCAGTGTCTACCTCATGCCACCCTAAAAGTGCCGGTCGGTTGAAAACAAAACGCCACCAAGAAATGAAACGTATGGGGTATGTGTACCAGTTTTGCTTCACCAAGTCCTGTACTGCAGCGGATCCGAACCTGTGATATATCACAGGTTCGAATCCGCTGCAGTACAAGACTTGGTGAAGCAAAATTGGTACACTGTACTGTACGAGATCTAACCCAGTCGAGCCACGT
>JAZHYW010016301.1:0-14063 GCA_037355805.1 Ixodes ricinus
GTGGTCTGAGGTTTGCGGTTTGAGGTCTGAGGTTTGTGGTTTGAGGTTTGCGGTGGCACGCCTCTGGCACGCGCCTGACACGTGACCTCACACCCTGTACCGAGCACGTGACGCGAGGGCAGGACCTCACTGCAGCTCCGATTGGTCACTGGATAATGTCCCTGTGGGCGAGGCCATCGATGCCCACGGCCTGTCGTTGGTCACTGGGATGGGAGAGAGGGAACGGGCCCCGCCCTACTGCGCTGTGATTGGTCGGATCGGGTTAGGCTCCGCCCTCCGCGCTGTGATTGGTCCGATCAGGCTAGGGCCCCGCCCTCCTGGGCGTTTGTTGACAAACTGTGAGAGCTGGTACAGTTTTCCTACTACTCACGCCTTAGCGTCCGCGCCAGTGGACGGAAGCGAAGAACGCGAGTCAAAGGTAAAATTCAACGTGTCCAGGAACATAGAAAAGGGCATGCTCAGTCACAATGGCACCGAACTCTTTCAGGTGCTAGTGCAACTTCTCGTCTCGGTCGTTTTAACTAACTCTTCCCAAGACTGTCCTGGCAGGTTGTTTTGATTCCGGAGACCTTGTTTGTTGTTTGTTTTGTTGGTATTGTTGCTTTTTGCCGACAACCTCGCGTTATGAAACGCCTGCCCTGCATGGAGGAATCCACATCTACGTTTTGACTGTGTCTTTGGCATCGATACTGTTGTACCGCATAGGTATTTTCTATAAGAAACAGTGTACAGTCCTACAGGCCTCTTGGCTGTTGTCTGGTGCTAATATAAATTACCTATCTATGTGTCTTCCAAGTTTTGAGATGCATGGAGGCAAACAGCCAAGTTTTGTCCGAGGACAGCCGAGTGCGGCAGAGAACTTTCCCCTCGATTTTCGAATTCTCACCGCTCGTGCCCACGGGGCGTCGACGGGCGATCGTGACTGAGCGTGTGCGCTGCTGATCTGCGGAGCCACCAGCAGCGCCGGCAGCTGTGATAATGCGAAAGAGGTCGTGACGCCTCCACAAAGGGACTCGTCTGACACCGAAAGAAAAACGCCGCTGCCCAACGTTGTTGATTGCCAAGTAACATCTTACGTAACCGCTGTTTAATGGCCTCCCAAATGCACCCCGGAGTGGTTGACAAGGCGGGTACGAGGCGGAGGGTGGCCATCAAGGTCGCCGCTATTCTCTGGGTTGTCCCAAGATTGGGGTTCTGAGTCAGACTTTCCCCTCGCGCTCGGAGAAGTATGGTTGGCAGCCATCGGTACCGAGGTAGATAATCATAGCCCATAAACCGGATAATCTTTTGTAAGGTCCGACGCATGGCAGGGAAGATGTGCACTGAATAGGCCCGCGACGGAGTTTAATGTCTCTTTGTCTGCAAGGTTTGATGTAACCGCGTGACGGTTAAGCTGTCACCGGTTTCTCTCTTTCAAGGACTTTGAACGCATGCTCTGCCTTGACGGTCTGTTTGGCTCATAAATGTTGTTAAAGTCTGAACATAGGCGAGCTGGTGAAGACCTTACTAGCGTAATAACAAGGGCGAAATGCAAAACAGCACTTTGTGTTTGTGACACAAAGGCCCGGGTCTAAGGCGTAAATTTCTTTTAACATATCGAATTCTTCCGGTTTCACGCATCGAGTTTCAACAGGCCCGTGTGTGATGATTCACATTAAGTGCTTTTAAACTGTGTTTAACTCCGTCGGGACAAAGAAAAAAAGCGTAACTGCTTACTAGGGATCACGTGGAGCGAAAGCTCGTGCTGCAGAACCTAGGTAGTTTTGGGTTCAATCCTCACCGCTGACCGGCTCCATCTGGATAAGCATCGTATAAGGTCGTGTATCGCTGCTGCTTGATGCATGTTAAGAATTCCAGGCTAGCAGTCGCACTGCACTGGCTAAAGTTTGCACCTACAACAGAAACACCAGTGGCCCATTGGGACTGACTAACTTCACACTGTTTGAACAACCACACAACATAATTTTACTTTCTACGAGCTAAACTAAGAGAGACAAGAAAGCATGTACCTAAGCGGGCCTTTCACTTTTACGTGCTCTTCCTCATAAAACTCAATCCGTGGACTGTGCTTGGTCTGCAATCTAGGAAGTGTCTCATTTTCACACTTAACAACTAAATTCCTGTTAAAAATGGCAAAGGGCACACGATAACGGCCTTGTGAACGAAAGCACGCGAGTACGCTCATATCTCTAAATTACTTGCGTTTTAATGTATCACGCAGATCTGGCGAGTTAGACCTCTCCCCGATGGCCATATCAGAAACAGGATCGACCCCCGAAAGCGAGTTCAAAACGACTAAGGACTTTGGCTATTGGCTTTTTAACACGATAGCGTTAAGGAGCTCGTGTTCGCAGAAATGCAGGCGTCAGTGGCGTGACGAGAAAAGCGCGGACGCGAAAATCCTGATTGGTCGTTAGGGTCATGACGTCATAGCCACATGACCACACGCGAAAATTTCAAACAACCCACAACGCTCACGTGAAACGCGACGCTAAGCGTGGAATGAAAGTGATTTAAAAACATGACACACAACGCTACTAAAGGTCGCCGCATGTCTCAAATGATTTCACTTTTTAAAGTAATTCATTTGCCTTAAAAAGTTTGAAGAATTTTAGGCGGGTTTCTAACCCATGACCCTTCGGTTGCGAGCAAGACACGCTACTGGCTAGGCCACCGTGTCCGCCGCACTTCCTGCTCACTGGCAGGAAGAGCATGAGAAGCAAATGAAAAGGCGATGCGAACGGGGCCTGATAACGCTGTCGTGTTCGACTCTTAACGCCAACGCTTAAGCGTCCTCCAAATTTTTCTCGGGCAAAATCAAAAATAATATTTTCCTTTTTTTCTTTTTTTCTTTTTTTAGTTTTACCTTTCCGTACAACTTTGTCTGTGTGTGTGTGTGTGTGCGAGGAAAAGGGGGGAGGGGAAGGGGGGGGGGGCGGGGTAAGCATCGTTGGGCCAGGTAGAGCACAGCAATTTGCGAGTTGGAGAGAACAGCCTTTCATTATTATTAGTATTGTCAGAAGTAATGGTGTGGTTAATTCATTCAATGCCTTCATTTCTCTCAAGAAGCCCTCTTGAGATTAATATGCCGATAGGAATTTGAGTACTCAACGATGCGGAGGATGTCCTTGGTGTTAGCTGTTCGAACTTGTACGTGGCAAAAAGGGGCAGACAACAATAAATAACGTTGCTGCCAATGACTTCAAAGTGTAGGCACTTTTGGCTTAATTACCAGGGAGCTTCCGCTACCTGTCAATCGTGGGCAGGAACTGAATAATCCGACTGAATATATCTAACGCTCGTCGAAGACACTGCGGATCATAAGTTCCAGAAAAGGAGGCTTGAGAAAGGCGAATGAATATCAATAGAGAAGTGACACGTCCAGGAGGAAAGTTCTAAACGGCAGAAAAAGCCGGACGTGTTCTGTGTCATGTCGTAATAACGGTATTTTTTTTCTAATAGGTCAAAAACATTTTGACCGTTGCAGACAAAAATGGGAAACGATAAAAAGTCGGAAATGCTGTCCCAGGATTTTAGGAAAAGATAACAATCGGTCGCGTTTTTACAACTGGTAGCCAACAAATTCAGAATATTTTCGGACAAATCCAAATACGCAGTTTTATTTTCTCTTTTACCGGCGAGATTTTTTATTATTTGTATGTGCCTCGCACAACAATAAAACCCCAATAATAAGCCGTCGCTGCTTGTGGTGCTGACACCGCAGGCATGATGCACTTCGGTGCCCGCCGAAGCAGTCCCGGAAGGCACGCAATCCTGAGTCACTACGATTGACCTTCAGCGTAGCGGGCCATAATCGAGGCTAGACCGAACAACGGTACCACTAGACCCCTAGTTGACGGCGCCATGACGGCAGCGGACGACGTCACAATGTCGTCGTCAATGGCGGAAGCGTGCGATAAGGTCGCCTACCCGCTCTGTGACGTCACTCGTCTTTCATTCAGGGAGAAAAAGATTGAGGAGACGCCCGCGGAAGCGCCCCTGGTCGTCGTAAAGCGGCGTGACGTGCGCCAGTCAGGGACATTGCTCCGGCCATTTGGTTTGCATCCCGCAGGTAAAGGAAGTTTCCGCCAGTTGACAATTACCGCCTCGGCGCTTTCCCGTTCCCGGCGATCAGCTCGCATTCTCGTAATGGGCACACGCGTGTCCCGTTCTTCATTTACGGCATCTACGAGGGTAGTGCGTAAACTTTCCGGTGAGCGCCACGCCGCACACGCACGGCGGCCAATCTCTGAGCATGGATCCGGAGAAATATATGGTCGGGTTGAGGGAGCAAACGTTCGTAAGCCCCCTAAAACCACTTACTCGATTAATTTTGTTTCTGCTTGTACTTCCAGATAGCTTTGTTTCGTAGCGAGTCTTATGCTTAAAATCATCGTCTGTACTGGCTGTTTTATTGAATCACAATTATCTGGTTAAATGCGCGGGTCCAATTGTAGGCATGAGGCGAAACAGATCACGTTGCTGTTAAAAGGCAGTTGGTATCTTGAACATAAAGGCCGTTTTTACCCTGCGCTAGATAAAAGATTATGCTGTAAGTGTGTGCCGACATTGATTAAAAACAATAACCCGTAAAAAAATTTAAAAAAGGAAGAAGGGGGACCTGAGAAAACCCCGCATGTATTGTACTTCCTCTCACCGTATACGATGTACTAAACGTCAAACCCACGCAAGGTCCAATCACGTCCAACCCACGCAACCCACGCAGCAAGGTCCAATCACGAGCGAGCTAAAAACCACGTGATATATTGCTTCGTCAAACAACAGGTTCCTGTCTGGCTTGTGACTGGACCCGGAGACCCTGCAGTTTTGAGCTTTACTACATCGTAGAGTGGGACGAAATATGGACCATTCTAATCATAACCTAACTTCTGCGCGCTGCCATTTTTCGTCTGAAGGGTCGTGGAATGCGTTCTGAGCATGCGCACTAGCCCTCTCCAGCGAAAAATAGGGCGTCGCGCATGCGTCCGCAGCTCAATAACTCGGCATGTTGTTTTGTCCTAGAGATAAGCACTAGAAAGCTGTAATAGAAGTTTAGTGTCCGGATCGCGTCTTCTAGTGGTGTTTCTATGGTTCTTTCACGCCCATGCTTCGAAAGTGGTCCCAAATGGCCACAAATTGCTTCACGGGATCCGGTGTGTTAAGCATGTTGTTGGATGTAGCGATCCTGGGCGATTGGTTGTACAAATTCGGGTGAAAAAGAGAGCGGACACATGGGTTACTGTCATCGCGGCAACCAAACTCGTGTCTGCTTTCGTTTTCATCAACTACGTGGCATCACAGCGACCTTCAGTGGAACAGGCGTCTGCCGAATCCACCTATGCATGCAGGAGTCCGACAGGCAGCAGCACGAAAGTTCTATGACGTCCTCGGGCAAAAATCAAAATACGCACACTTTTGAAGACGCGCTAAACACACCAGTCAGAGACTCGCCCCAGGCACCATAATAAAAACAAAACGCGCAGGCACTTACCATCTCGAGCATGTTGCTGGCAGGCGGCATGTTGGTTTCGTTGCCCGAGGCGATGAGATTCCGGTAGTGGTTGTGCAGCTTGAGAATGAACTGCTTCATGTTTTCCTCGATCCCGGTCACCTGAAGCTTGCATCCCGCTTCAGATTTACACAGCGTGTGGTTCTCGTGGTAGCGCAAGTGGATATCACTGCAGTTCTGGCTGCGCGCAGAAGGAAACTGCCACAGGGCCACCGTAGCGACGATCGTCCACAGAAGCATTGGCGTCATAGTGATAGATGCGTGTCTCTACCTGCGAAATAAAAACATAGAAACGCCCTGATTTCTGCGGACTTTGTTAGTCAAGTTGTAACGGTTCACTGGTGCCGAGCGTGTTACGATTGCTTTCTACTATGTGTCGGGACAACCCCGACAGCTTATCTAGGCAAGATAATGGTATCTTTTCTTTCTTTAAGGCTACAGCAATATCGCGTAAAGCAAAACACATGTTTATATACCAAAGTGTGTTGTCTCATACAGGCTGCGTATATTGTGACACAAATAATTCCCTTTCTTTCTTTTTTTTTTTTTGCGGCTTTGCGGAAATAGCTTTGCACACATTTGTGCAAGAGCGGTCGGTTGTGTTTCCCTCACCTTCTACCACCCCCCCCCCCCTCGCGAACCTCTTCGAACATTACGTGTCATAGATGCGCATCAAATATTTCAACAAAAAACGTCCGATGTGGTAAGATAGTTATTTACTTTTTGCCTGTCGCACCCATGTTATCCACGCCTCTGCGTCTACCCGCCTCACATTTCCGAGAAATCTTTTGTTTTGTTCCCTTTCACGGAGCAAAACAACACTCCCCGAGCATGTGATGTGTTGCCGGGCAAATAAGACACACAAAGGAACGCGGACAAAGGCTGCCCAGCAACGCCCACAACCTAATGATATGTCGATCCTCGTCCCCATCATCGAGGGGAAAAAGTACCACAAAGAACGAAAACCACTTTTCCTTCTGAAGGGTGCTCTTCTTGGGATATTGAGAAATCACCTCGGTTTTTGCCTCTACTTGGAAATTCCAAGTTGACACCGCCGAGATTCATAAGAACTGTGACAAATCCGACATTTGCGCCGAGTCATTCGCAGAAATGGTTTCTAGAGTTTTCCCGCGGGTTGGTACCGTAAG
Organism: Ixodes ricinus; assembly: GCA_037355805.1. Taxonomy (NCBI): domain Eukaryota; kingdom Metazoa; phylum Arthropoda; class Arachnida; order Ixodida; family Ixodidae; genus Ixodes; species Ixodes ricinus. Next base: position 6,658 of record JAZHYW010016301.1, read on the forward strand.
TCATAGAAAGTAAATGACGGTTGTACTTTTCGTAGCGTATCAACGATCGCATTTACTACGCATTACCCGCTTCATGGTCAATAAACGCTTTGTGACGACTTTGGTCGAGGGGCGCGCCTGGAGACTCGGCTTACCTTACTGTGTCACCTGCTGAGGCTTAATTAAAAACGAGCGTGGCGTTGTTTTGCGTTTCGGCCTGATTTTGGTATGTACGCATTTTTGTCAGTGTATACAACGTCACCTAAATTTCGGACTAAATTCCAGGCTCTTTAAGCCAAATCAGTCCGTTGCCAAAAGAGGGCGTTTATCAGTGTTGATTTCTGATTGTCGTTGTTGATTCCAAACGAAAATAAACAAGAGTCCTAACACTGTCACTTGCATCTTGACTTAGATTGCATGATGCAATACACTAAGAATAAACTAGACAATTTTCACAATTTTCCGAGAAACGGAAAGTAGAATTCGCAACATTGGTCTACACAACGAGCCGAACAGAAATATAAACAGCGGGAGAAATTCACTTTAATAACAGCTTAGAATGCGTCATTAATAGATCGCTTATAAAACTGAGAAACTCGGTCATTCCTCCACTTTCGTGCTCCAAGAGCAGTGGTAATAAGTTCAAATGGCAAAGCTACCAAGCCGCTGATAACCTAAAAAAATATAAATCATGTTTCTGTTGTTGTTTTTTTGTTGTTGTTTTTTCGCACAATTAAAGTTTATTTTTGACGTGCGCTACAAAAAGATTCAGTTAAAAATATTGCAGTGATATTCCCAAAGCTCGCTTTGAAATCTTTAGTGTGATTTTTCCAACACGTCCGACGCTGAAAACAAGAGTGCTAAACTACAAGTTTGATGATTGTGCAAATAAACTTATTTTCCAACCTCATTAAATGTATAACGTGCGATAACAAACTTGCTGGTCAGAAATAAGAGCAAAGACAACCGAAAGATAAGTAAACTATATACGCGTTGCATAAATCCGGAACCCTGCTTGAAAAATTCCGAGGACACCTTAGCACTTCTTATAAGTTGTGAATGCGAAAGCATGAATGTCGTCCTTCCGCTCCCTTAGTTCGTCTGCGGTGTACTGGCGTGTAAGGCCACGTCCGTCCCTTGTCCCTTCCTCGTCCTTTACGTACTTACGTTTCGCTAATGAAAAGGTTGCGGCCGTCGACGATATAGATTTCTCAGGCTGTCATCTGGACAATCGTCGTAGAATAGCAGTACGATATTCGGTCTGCGACGCGTAGGTAATTGTAATTTCGTGAAATGCGGGCGACAGAAGAACCGCACTTGATACTTCCACGTCAGGAAGGTGAAAACGAGGCACCTTCTGTTCGGAAGTAGATCATCCGCTGGAGCTAGAAGCGCGAACACCGCGGTAGCACCATCGCTGAACTTGCGGATTATAAGTATAGTCATATCACTTGTAATCGTTCACATTTTGGAGTAACCTTTTTTATATATATTTTATGCAGAACGCAAGTTTGTCTGCTACTAATTGGGGTCAGCCATTTCAAAGTTGCGACGAGTCAGTCGCTGTAGATGAGCAATTTAGCCAGTGCAGTACAACCGCTATCCCGGGGTCTTTATCGTGCACCACGCATTAGTGATACACGACCGCACGCCGGTACGATGCTCTTCCAGATCGAAACGGGCAAAGGTGGGGATTTCGTCTGCTTCTTTTGGAGGTCTTGTGGTGACGTTAGAACGCCTAGCTGTGATTGGCTTTGATGGAAGGATAGTGGGTGGAACTCAAAGCACGAACTTGGGCTTCGCATTCCATTTATATCTGGAAGTAATCGCAAGAATAATCAAATAACTTTCGGTAGTACTTAAATAACCTGTAACCGTTGCTACTTTTTATTCCATTTCTAATGGGGCCCTTTGTTTCTACAAGGTTTTCTCAAACCGAGACTCCGACAGGAGGAGGGTCTATCAAGGTTGGTGGGTTGAGAAAATAAGTAGATTCTAATTCGGTGATTCTCATTCAATAATGGATAGTACGAAATTCCCGCTTTTGAACCGGCAGAAATATATGTCGTTATGAAGATTCTGAAGAAATAAGAAAAGTAACGGTTACTTTATTCCAAGTAAGGGTCAATTATTTTGCTTCTCAAGTACAAGTAAGCTCATTTATTACTTTTTAAACAAAATAAATCTTGGTTGTAATCGATTCGTTTTATCGAGTAACGTGTACAAGGCTGGACTGCTGGTACGAAGATGCGGCCCGATAAGAAACCAAACTTTAAAAACAAGTCCAAATTGAGCTCTTTTTTTTATTTATTTTTTATATTTCTCAGATGAGTTCATTTAGAGGTTTAAAATGATGCTAAGCAAGTTTTTTTTTATTTTGGAATCATAGTTTATTTTTACTAACTCGAAAGTTAATTCGTGAACTTTATATCATTGTTTAGCGAACTGGTAGGTTTTTTCTGTATTTCCTGGTGGCCGCCGTGGCTGCCAGTTTGTTCCCGGAAAGAGTTTATGTTTGTGAACTACGCCATTTTTATGGATTTTTGAAAGCCTTCGCTAAAACACCCGGTATATATTTAAATGGCAACTCCCCTCAGAGTTGAAACCGGGACAACTTACTGATGGCCATACCCAAAACATCCAAGTTAAAATTACGCCATGGGTCTTAAATCATTATCAAAGATATTGTCATCAGCTTCGTAAATAATGTCATCACCACGAAGAAAGAATATTGGAAGCAACAACAATTCCCTACAAGCATCCGACAAGTTACTGCGTATGCGCGGTGAGAAGCTCGCCAGGTGCGCTTCTGTTTTCCTCACTCTGAGTAGTGCACGTGCTATTTTTTTTAATTTTAATTTGTTTTAATTTTCATAGTGCATAGAAGCTTGACATTGCACGTGCTTGCACCAGCAGAGGAAGTTGAAGCATCCTCACTCTGGGTTGTGAAAGAAATCCACCAGGCTGCGATACACAAACTTCTTGCCGAAAATATGAAGTATTCATTGGCGGCCATAGCTGTGTGCGCGACTGCTGAGCGCGTGTTGACGGCGAGCTTCCACAGTTCTTTTGCACGGCGTGCGTTCCGCACCAACAAGATTGCCGGTTTAAGCAGAATGAGTGCGAGCTCGTTCTGAGCAAAGCGCTCTAATCAGAGAACTGAAATATTGCGTCCAGTAAATATCCGCGAAGCATGTCTGAAGCCACCTTAACTTTAGTCCACGGGAGCCAGGCAGCAGAGGCAGCAGTGCACGAGACAGCTCGCGCAGTCTCGTACGCCTGCTCGCGCAGACCTGCAGCGGGTTTGTCGCGCTTTATGCAGAAGGATTAAAGGCTGGTTCACACCGCCCGTTTTCTTACGTTACGGGACGTTACGCTACGTTACAAAAACTCGCGCACAAGTTACCGGGAGATCTGTGCTTCACGTTGAGCATGGCAGCCAGTTCAAGGAGATAGCTCTGGCACGCCACTACGGGAGCACAAACGTTCCGGTGATTTATAGGCAACGCAAAGAGAAGACCTAAGGGCAGCGGCTGCGTGAACGATACTCGGTTTCTACCTTATGATGTACCGCGAGGAAAGGCTACAAGCGCGAGCTCGCGGCGGCTCTCGCTCTCATTAAATCATAGGCAGCTGCAACGCTATGAGCTTTCCGCGCTTCTAGCCTATGTCTCGCGGCAACAACGCATAGTGCTGATACGGGTTACATGAGCTCTGTGGTGAATCGCGGAAGCGGCAAGGTAAGTGAACGGCTGAGCAGGGTCGGATCTATTTCGCTCAAACAATTCATCTGTTGATTTTCACAGTGGTGTTACTGTAAGCCATGCACCGATGTCACTAGGCTTTCGGCGTACGCGTCGCGCCGCCTTAACTTGGTTCATAGGACGAGGCTGCGGTGCACGAGAGCGCTCGTGCCGTCTCAGTGCTCCTGTAGGCGGAAAGCTCCAGGCGTATAGTTGTCACACATGCAGAAATACCAACGCCTCCTCGATGCATTGCGGCAGCGGCGTAGTGGTCAAACTGGCCCGAGTGAGATCGGCCCATTGTGAAATAAAGCACGAGGAGTAGCAAACATTGAAAAAAGAATAAACTAAGAAAATAACCTGCCATGGAAGCCGTGACGATGGGGTGCAGTTCCGGGAGACGTGTGTGAGAGGTGAGGTATATAAACGACAGTGCCAACAAAGTCGAGTAGCTGCGCTTTTGAGAAGTTCGCCAAGCCGGGCGTTCTGAGACGACTGCGTATTCGTCCCCTTCCTCGTCCGTTGTCTCTCGTTTTTTTTCAAAAATATGTAACATCCTTGACTCAGCCTCGCCCTGCCATCACTTTATCTTCAAATGTAGTCGATGCTTCCCTAGCGCTGGAGTTCATAGTGCTACATAAACGCTTGCAAGCAGCGGCGCAGGCACGCCGCCGCCGACCATCTTCAGTTGTTGTTTCAATGGTTACTAAGCTCGCTCGCGTCGTGATTACCAAAGCAGGAGAGGTTACTGCCGTTTCAGGTGTTACTTCTTCTCCCCAGCATAGAGCTTTGTGGAAGCTCATCAACGCCTGCTTTAGCGGCCCGGCATTTCGCGCTAAGACTAAAAGCCCGTTTATCCGGGCAGAAGTTGTGTCCTGATTCGTATCGTGAACGCTCCAGCAGACGTGCCGCGCTTGCCACTTCTGGGAAGAATATGGCATCCGAACAGTCTGGCGCGTTGCGCTGTGACAATCGCATAATCTTCGCTAAGGGCTGCACAATTGCACGCGTCTTGCGTCAGACGCACCTTGCGCCTGCGCACTAAAACATGAAGGGGATTTAGGCAAGACAAGAGAAAATCGGCGAAAATAATTTGCGTAAAATAAAGAACATACATCATGGGCTGGGTATCGCGCGAAATTGAACGCGAGTCGTTTCGCAGATCCAGCCAGTCACCATGGCAATGGTTTCAATGACAACTGCAATGCGGTGACTGAACTCGATATCGAAGAGCTGTTTGGTTACCTGTTCTGTATGGCGGTTAGTACACCTCGTTTTAGTAACCACCTCTTAGCACGTTGCATAACAGGTTAAGATTCAGCTAGCTGTAACCTTTTTTTTCTGCCATCGCTAATGGAAGAGGTCATCGAGCTCCATGTTGCAACACCAACTCCATCAAGTAAAATACGAGAAGTAATTAGCGTTCGGGTTATTCAGAAGAAAGCGTGCTTAATGTTCGCATTTTGATACTCTTAATAACAAGCACACGTACGTTATTACCATGAAGAAACTGATGCAAATCATTTAATCTCGATTTAACCCGCTAATTATTAAAAAGCAATATTAAATATTTTAGCGAAAACCTTCATAATTGTTTATACACAGATAACTTACTACGCGTAATGAGTGTTATTACTTTTTTTATTTTTTCTTAATATGTAATAATTATTTTAATTTTTACGCTGTAAGGTACCAAAGGATACGTAGGATTTAATTGTGAAGAAGCATTTTAAACAGTAAAGACAGTATAATTCATATTTACTTTGTTCTGAAACACGGTCTCCAAACGATTTCAGATTCGAAGAATTGAGAGACCCTACGACTCAACACATTAATCAGATCTGAAGAGCCGTACGGTGATGTTCAGCATAGATCACCAAAATGTCACTTGACAGCCGATATTTTGTCAGGTTGTGTTATGGCTACGCAACTCTGAATTGCAGTCACGGTGGTTGCGCGACGATATCAAGCAAACAAGGACGGATAAATATACGAGACAAAACGCCGCAATCTGCGCGTCTACCCTACACTTCAGCAAAGGTCGTATCATAATAAATTGTCTGCTGCGTCCGTTTCTCTTTTTTTTCTGCCGTTTCAGGCCGAAGTATCGAATATATCTAAAAAGTTTCGCTTAAAGGCATGGTCAACACGTGTACGTATAAGCAAAGGCGATGTACGCAGGCCACAATCTCTGGCCTTTGTCTTACAGCTCAAAAGTATCAACTAGTGACACGGTTAAGAACTGGAATTTCTTAGAAGCCTGATGAACACAAGCCATGCATTCACGCCCGATTGAAAAAGAAACGAGCAAACTTGGTGGCCTACCTCTAAAACACCTTGCTTGTTCTGCACAACGTCGCCGTCACATCGACGACACCCGGGACGTGGTCAGCGACCTCCCGGACGAGTTCCAGTGACCGGGTCGGAATCCCACCAGAAATACCTGGCTTGCCGGGCGGAAACGCTCTCTGAACCAGCGGTGTGAGCAGTTCTTTCATCGGAGAATACGCCAAACTGGCGTCGCCTCTATGCAAAGAAACCACCTCTGCAACTGGCCTTTTGGCGTTTTTCCTGTCCCTTCCGAGCGGAAGCGAGCATGGTCACCAGCGATGAAGTTGCCACAGATGCTGCTGCATGCCAGATGTTCTCCCGTTGATGGTCGTGCGCGCAGGAAAACGCCAGACGTCTGTTGATGGTACCACTCTGGGTGTTTACGTCGATTTGGCCATGCCGATGCTTCCTGCTTTACCGGCATTGTGCATGATGCCGTAACGTCGTCGGCTGAAGAGGCGTTGTTCGACTCGGTGGACAGAATAAAAGCGCGTCGGGTGGCCCGGAACCGGGAATGTTAATTGCGCGTGGCACGCCCGTAAACAAATTGCGGACGAGGAGGCGGACTTGGCAACATCCGGTATCAGGCTGAGCGGTGCGCGATCCTCACGGCCCCAGCGCAGCCGGTGCCAGATGGCCTGCAGTGCGCGGCGCTTGAAGCTGGGGATAGTAATCTTCAGTTTGTGGCAGTAATGATGTCTTATTAGCGGCAATTTGCTGGTCCCCCTGTAATTTGTGCGTTGGTCACTATGCGCATGGCTCTGCGTGGAGGTGCGGGAAAACCCGGTGAGGATGAAGACAGTCCAGTGCAATGGAGTATTACAAAATGCGTTTGCTTCGCAACGCGCGAACACACTTCACAGCAGCAGCGCCGAGGCGAGGACGAAATTAAGTTTTGCCAGTTAATATCAGGTATGGCGGAGACATTTTTGGCCTTACTAACAAGCCTAGTTAATAATTTGATTATGACAAACGCAGCTATACAAACTATTACATCGTTTGTTTTAGCTTAATTTTCTTTCCGCTTCAGACGAAAATATCGATAGCCACGCACAAACAAGTTCTATAGGGTTCCAGGCATGTATAGAAAAACGCGAAGAAAAAAACCTAGCGCAACAATCACGAGAAGTGAAATATGGCCCAGTTACCTAACTGATAAAATTTTTATGTTTTAAAAACTTCATCTGGGTGAAAATCATGCCAGGGAAGTTGTGGGATTGTTAGCGAAGTTTCAGTGTCTACCTCTATGCCACCAAAAGTGCCGGTCGGTTGAAAACAAAACGCCAACAACAGGGTAGTTTGTTTCACTGTTTTGGACAGGTGATCCGAACGATATATCACAGGTTCGAATCC
>JAZHYW010016303.1:0-13138 GCA_037355805.1 Ixodes ricinus
ATAGCTCGACAGTGGCGTGCAGTCGTATCAGAATAAAAATGGCGTACTAATAACAAAGTGTACATACCGTGTTACGAAGGTAATCCATATGGCGTTTATTCGAGCTCTATATCACACAAAACAAGTAGATAGAATCGACGAGACGACAGTGTTCGTCAACACTGCCTCGGAAAACAAGGAGATGACAAGAAGAGATTGACCTCACCTGTTAATCTAAAATTGAGGTCAGCGATCAAACTATAATACGGGAAGGGTCCACAAGGGTCGCGCGGTGCTCATAGTGCCCACGCCAGCCGGTCGTGGGCACTGTCTTGGTCAAGTACCGTCGAAGCAACGCTGCGCCTGCTAGGCCTATATTCTGGGCAGCTCGCTTGGTCGGAGTGGGTGGATTCCTGACCGTCGTAGCTTTTCTCGGGTGTTTGTGGATCCAGCGTTCTTGTTCTTCGTGGTCTGTTTCTAGTACTTTTTTCTTGCTGCTTGAAGTCGGGACGCGCGAGAAGAACACGTAAAAAAATAAACGTTCGTTGGTCGTCGTGATTCGTGACCACGGTGACCAAGCGACGCTGTCGGCCATGCTGATTTGATCGTAAAAAGGACGGCTCCGGAGCTGGCTCTCAGCTTCGTTTACCACACGATAGATGGCACTTGGCGCTCAGCATTATCAAATTTGGCAATTTTCGCCACACATCCCTAATTATGCTACAAAATGTGGATCTGAATATTATTTAACAAAACTTTTTAGGAAACATTTTCCGGCTATTTATTGTTTATGATCGCGGTGCTGGTGAGGTAGGCGCTTACCCAATAGGCGACGTGGATTCGGCTGACGTGCTGCAGTTCCACGGATGCATAGCAGTGAAAAGGCAGAGAGCTTTCGAAGGAAAGAAGGCGCAAAAGAGTCCAGTTTTCTTTTAAAAGTTCTATAGCAAAGAATTTTTTTGGCTCCCTATTTTTGTGTTTTTACGTTTCTTTTCACACCTTTTACGACATCCGGTGGATGAAATTCGATTTCAGAATCATTTCATGGTCCCTTTAACTCCTATGGAAATGCAGCGAAGCCACCGACCTTCAAACAATACGGCGCCGTTTCGCACGGGAGACAGGACAAGGCGCACGTGACGCCAACTACCGCCAACGAACAAGCCCTCCTGGGAAAAGTGGCGCCATTCGTTGTTGTAGAAATGCTTGAGGCACGTGCCGCGCGCCATTTCTGGGAAATTCATGGCGTCTGAAATCCGCCCCAGTGCTGCGCTGTGCCGCCATGATCTTCCCAAGGGCTGCACGTTACACGTGCCTCGTGCATCGACGCACTTTGCGCTACTTTTGAAACACAACGAACGAGCATACAGCGCCGAGAGCCGGCGTCTTTAGCAGACGATCTTTCCGACTCAAAATCGGCGCGAGCTTTTCTGATATCAGTTGCCAATGCATTATTTTATCATCCTTACTAATAAAACATATTGAATTGACTCATAATTGATTAAAAATGGTTTGTCAGGATATTTTGACTCTTTTTTTCGGGGTACTGATGTCCGCGGCTTTGCAGTTCCTTGTAGTAGTTACCGCGCCTGTTTTTGTTTTTTCGACCGTCGCCACCTGCGCAACACGCGCCGCTTTTGAGTCGAAAAGTTCGTCTGCTAAAGACGCCGGCTCTCGGCGCCGTATGCCTTGGGAAGATCATGGCGGCACAGCGCAGCACTGAGCTAGATTTCAGACGCCATGAATTTCCCAGAAGTGGCGCGCGGCATGTGCCTCGAGCATTTCTACAACAATGAATGGCGCCACTTTTTTCAGGATAGAGGGGCTTTAGTGACATGTAGGGTGTCTACATGTCTGTCTGTCTCAGGGTGAAGACATTCATTGTTGCCCTGAGTGTACCAGCACGTGACGCTCTGGCGCACTCGGTGCGTGACTTGGGCGGTAAAATGGTGTCTATGCATAAGCCAAAGCTACGCGCTCGAGCTGAGTGCACACCGGATTGCGCGCACTTCAAAATGCATAAAAAAAAAACGACTGGGCGGACAAATGGTTGAGATGTCACCACTCAAGCAAAAGCGCGTGTGTATGAAGGCACTCTAGTGACATGGTCGACGCGGGCCACAGAACGGCAAATCCTTGAGAAACCTTTATTATCTACCTGAGAGTCTACCAATCTTGAAAATGGTGCCTATTGATAGCTAATCTACTGAATAGACCTGTACTGCTGAATAGACCTATTGCAGTATTACCCAAGCATCAAGGAGAATGCAGGGATTGGTGTTCCACGCGCCGCACGTGCTGACCTCAGCAGTAGTAACTTTTCGAAAGCAAATACCTAAAACAAATGGCATCTTGCACGCGCGTTCGTCAACGCTTTATTTTGGTTATTTACTTCGAATCTTTTGTACGGGGAAGGCGTGCGCGTGCGGCGCGTGGAACACCAATCCCTGCATTCCCTTTGATGCTTGGGTAATACAGCAAATGGTCTATTACCCAAGCATCAAGGAGAGTGCAGGCAATGGCGTTCCACGCGCCACACGTGCCGGCGTCTGCAGCAGTAACTGTTCTAAAGCAAAAGTCTAAAACAAATGACATCTTGCACACGCGTTCGTCAACGCTTTGTTTTGGTTATATACTTATTTATACGAATATTTTATACGGGGAAGGCGCGCGCGTGCGGCGGTGCGAGCGTAAAGTTTTTAGTCACTGCACACGAAAAATCCACGGAACCCTGGGGGATCGGTGGCGGAGTGGGCTATAGTAAGTTACAAATTAAGAAGGTAGCGGCAAATGCCCCTCAAAGGGAATCATATATCCCTCCGCCACCTCCGCATCCAATAGCGTCCCATCGTTTCCGTGACGTCGCGGCCAACGCGCGAGGAGGGTCTTGCCTTGCTGTACATATGATAGATGGATTGGACGATGCGAGGAGGGTCTTGCCTTGGATAGACGCGAGGAGGGTCTTGCCTTGTCTATGATAGATGGATTGGACGACGCGTGTATTATGACTATGAATGCTTACGAAATAGATTTTCGCTGAAGCTTTTATCACACAGAAGAACAGTCCTTGACTTGGTATTCCTGCATAAGATCATTAATGGTGCCATTGATTCTTCATGGCTTATTAGTAAAATCAATTTCCATGTTCCTTTCCGCGCGACGAGACAGTTCACCTGTTTTGATATTTGCTCACCATGCAGTGTGTCACCTCTTTCTCGTTTACAGACATTATGTAACAGCATTGTGCCACCTCAAGTTGACATCACCACACCCCTGCCTACATTTCGCTGTCAGTTGGACGAACTTTTGTTCACTTCATAGCGCGTCAGTGTATATGCATGTATATTTCTTTTTTTTTTTAAATGAGTAGGATTATTGTTTAAGTATTTCTATTGTACGAGTTGGTGTACCTAAGAGAAGGCCGCTCGGCTGTTTTAGGGCACCCGAAAAATAAAGATTATTATTATTATTATTATTATTATATTTGCTTTATCTTTCGACTTCGACTTAGCATTGTGGAAGCCATAAGAGGGAGATTAGAGTCTTCCCCTCCGATGGAAACAAATACGACTTTCAGGGATTAGCTTCCCCCTCCGATGGATACAGAGGCTGCTTTCAGAGGCTCGGTTCCCCATCCAATGAATACAAAGGTCGCTTTCTTAAAAAGTGGGGTCGAAGACAAGTTGCACCACTCTGTGGCTATTATCTATCCATTGAAGCAGAACAAGGAGCGTTTCCAGTGAACTCTTCTTTCGACTGCGGAGGGGTTTGAAACGGGCGCATCACGCTTGTGGGAGGAGCTTCTCCTACCTTCTTGACTTGTAACCGACTATAGACGCTTTGCAGCAGCTGTGCATGGGCGCCGCCATAACTGACCTTCAGTTTTTGTTTCCCCTCATTACGTTTCCTTCACTTCATTATTACCATAGCAGGCCAGGTTATTGCCATCCTAGATTTTATTCTGTCTTTCTCCCCAGCATTGGCCTTTGTGGAGGCTCGTCCACACCAATTTCAGTGGCTCGGTACGTTCGTGATGGAAGTGTGGTGACCTCATGCGTCTACACATTCTTTGCCACTTACGAACCAGTCAAGCCGGAGAAGATTGCCGCCATAAGTGGCACCCCCTCGTGACTGAGACTCCTGGTACCCGGGGCCCACGGCCCCCGCCCCCCGCCCCCCGCCCCCCCCCCCCGCTACTACGCTACTGGCAAGAGGTTGTGCAGCGTTGGCTAAATTTCTCATCTACAGCTGGGAGACTCGTCGCCCGTTGAGGCAGACCAAGTTCTAGGCTGTATAAACATACACACAATCCAATTTTTTCTTCTTTCACGGAACCCTAGCCATTAACAGCTTCGCTGTAAAAAGGCAACTATTTATTGACAGCTTGACAGTGCGCCGTCGGTAGCTCTGTCAGATAAAGAGGCACTCTAGATAAAGAGGTTTTCTCTTCTTTTTTTGCGATCTAATATGAGTTGCGGTGTATGCACCGTTTCAGCTCCAAAGATTGTGTGGTGCCTGATAGATATAGTAGGTGTTCGTTAATGTAATCAGTTTTGGCTGCGCTGTTTTTTTTTGTTATGTTCACTAATAAAACTTTAGTTGCGAAAACAGCTTGTCCGGTCGTGTTTGTTGTCTTCACCCCGTCTTCGTCGTTTGTATAGACGCTTTACACACGCGCCAGATTGAGCCGCCATAGCCGACCTTCTCTTGTCTTACCGAGATGCCAAGCCACTGAAACGGACGTTTTCCGAGCCTCCACACAGGCCTATGCTGGGGAGAAGGACGTAGTAGCCCCTAAAGTGGCAATAACCTGCCCTGCTGTGGTAAGAATGAAGTGCAGCGAACGGAATAAGAGGAAACAAAAACTGAAGGGCGGTTATGGCGGCGCCCATGCTACAGCAGCTGTAAAGCGTGCGCAATTAGCTACGTTACAAAAGACTAGTCCTTATACAGGTCACGAGTAACCACGGTGACAGTGTGCAGCTCTGAATGTCACGGGTGGCTCGCCGTAGAAGGGCACTATCACACAAAGGCAACGTCTGGAAACACCAGCACGAACGGCTAGAAAACGTGCATGTCCGTGAAAGAAAGAAACCTCGATTTTCTACTAACCGTTCTATCCTGTTTTCAAAGGTTAACAAAAGCTTCAAATAAAATATCAGGCACCGAGTTGTTGCGCGTGCACTTTCGGATTTTCGGCATTTACAGGTTTGCTTTTTAGGTTTTTAGGCAGACATTATTAAGTTTTCGAACTTTTTCCTGTTTTTCAAGTTCATTAAGTTTTCAGTTAGGTTTCGTTGCCTAGAGTGTAAACCACAAAAAAACACTCGCTTGCAATTATTAATTTGGGAGCGATATACACAATAAGTTTAACAAATATTACAAAAAGGACATTTTCTTTCTTACAAAGCTGACGAATTTCATTGATAATAAATTTATACATGTTACGCGCGATCCAACAGCGTCCATATGAAAAGAAGAAACAAAATCGGTGAGCTTTTCTCCGCATACGCTCATGACCGGTGAGCTTTTCTCTGCATCCGCCGGTTTTGCGGTGAGTTTTAGATGCGGAGCATCTCTTGCTCAGGTCTATGTCCCGCGGCGTGGCGTCAGGTCCGCACTCACACTACGCATGCGCAACTCTCCTCCTTCCTCTCCCCAACAGCTGCGCGTTGCTCTCTCCGCTCTCTCTCTCTACCAGCTGCGTGCACTTCGCGTGCGTTCGCTTCTACTCACACCGCGCGCGCATGCGCAGCTCTCTCCTCTAGTCTCCTCTCCTTCAAGTGTGAATATAAGCAGCGGTAGCGCGCTGCGCGCGTTTCCCGGAGGAGTGAAAGGAGGATAGTTTTGGGCGCGCGGGTCGCAGCGCCACGCCAGGGCTTTCCAGTGGGGTGGGCTTCCCCCGCAACTCTGCGGCTGTCGTCTGCTAGCGTTTCTCGGCCGCTCGCGTCCGCCGCAGCCCAAATCCGGCCGGCCAAAAGAAATCAGTCAAGAAGGGAATAAATTAATTACGATCCGCGATGCTCCGCATCACCCCATGGTTCCCCTCGGGAAGGATGGTGTAATTTTTTTCTCCAGTAAGCTTTTCTCCTGTGGGCGTTTCTCGGGTGAGCTTTTCTCTGGTGAGCTTTTCTCTGGGATTCGTTGGAAAAGTGCGAAATTTGAGCTAGGCTTTTCTGTGCATCGATAATAACTCGTTTGCCCCAACTGCCCTCAGTCCCGTGTCGAACTTAGATTTCTGTGCTCACCGTTTTATTTTATTTGAATGCGCTGTCTGTACATAGTTTTACAAACGGCTTTATAAAAAAATGTTTTTTGGTGAACTCGTGAATGGTTTTATTATCCAAATATTATGCTTCTACGGACGGTTTATTATACAAAATGTATGCTTGCAGCAGCATTATTGTTGCCTTGGTGAGGTGGTGTTTAGTTTAGAATCCAGGATGGATTTATTCAAACAATTGCGCTGCCTTTTCCATGTTTGAATCAACTTCAACACCATTACTGTTGGTGTGGCGGAGGCGACGGCTAGCAGGCACTCCAGAGTTGCGTAAAACCCTTTTGATGCTGTCTGGTACATAAAGTTAAGCACCCACTGCCGGCAGAATGCAGCAATGATTGCCAGGTGCTGGGTACTCTGCGTTCAAATATCGATTCTCTACTTAAACGAGACACTGGCCAATGTCCTCCAAATCGTTTGTCCAGACGACGACAGGGTATGCGGAGAACCATGGAACCTAGAAATATAAACTGAAGTTCTGAGGAATATGTACGTTTGCAGTGTGGGGTCATGTATTTGCAAACTCGCTATATGCAGAAGGACCTACAGAGGGCGAGCACATTCTAGCGGGAGGTGCTCACTTGAACGAACGACGTTTTAATGCGAAAGCATTAACTGTCCCTACGGAGCGAGCCGACGTCATCAGCTTTGAAGCCGCGCCAAACGCCACCTTAAATCCCTTCTCCAAGTGAAGCCAGCTCCCAGCTATGAAACCACGCGAAAAGCCTAGCCAAACGGCACCTATAGACCTTTTCCCGCAAGGGCGCCGCCATCTTGAATTGTCGTCAGTTCCAGTATAGGCGAAAATATTGTTTTGCCGTCGCCACGCCAATAGAAGGCATTTGGATAAAGCATAACCGTCACACATTGTCATTTTGTCTCCCCTATTTTTATACATTTACAGGTTGAAACGTTTTAATGGTTTTCGTCGCCCATACCGGATATGCCTATTAGGTGGCTGGGGACGAGTACACGGAAAAGGTCTAGACCTTTTCTGCTTATTCTCGTCCCCGACCGCCAAGTCAGGCATATCCGGTATGGGCTGACAGCTATATCCAAACGTTTCAGCCTCGCTCGTAAAAAATAGAGGAGAACAAAACAAAAAATGTGGTGACGGTTACGTTTATCTCCCATGCCTTTTATTGGCGTGGCGACAACACAAACTATTTTCGCCCATACGGTGACGACAATTCAAGATGGCCGGCGCGCTCGAAGATATAATATTTCTCGAATCCAGGGAGCGGAGTAAAGCTGATGGATTTCGGCTTCGATCCCACTGGTTGGCGCGCGTCGATGAGGCTCCCATCGGCCGCTGCGCACTCCGGTTTCAACGACCGCCACCCCATGGAGCTGCGTGTCCATCAGCGCGCCGGTAACACGAGAACGTCCAGGTCAGGCGCACTCTGCCGCCGACGCAAATACTGCTCCAGACGAAATAAGGAAGCGGAAGAATGACGTGCACGCATGCTTTCGCATTCACAACTCATAAAGTGCCTTAGGTGTACCTTGGGCCTTTTAAAACAAAACCCCGCTCACTACATTTTATTGAATAACACTGCACCCGTTTTGCCTCGGTGGCCGATATCCTGTTTCCGTCTTCTCTACATTCAACTCGTGACAATCAGATAATTGAGCAACGTTTGCTTCTATATATAGTCCTATGTTTACGCATCTGCTTTTTCTGTAATGATGGAGCCACATAGAGACGGCGCCGGCACGGTTAGTACATGCCACAGTGATACAGGTGAGGCTTCTCGGTAAATCTTTCTAGGGCGGTTTCCTGGCCTTGACCTTTCTGTGCTATTTTGACAAAATGCGCCGCAAGACAAGGGCAGAGTAGGTAAGACAACACGAGCGCTTCGTGTTGTCGCTACCTACTCTGTCCTCGTCTGCAGCTTTTTTGTTTTATCAAAATACGTCATGTACCAACTGGCCCATCTGTCACTATTGATATGATACCTTTTTGTGATGCGCTACCGAAGCATTGTCGTCGCGAAGTGGCAGAGGTCCCCGAGCAACGCGAAGTTTGGCCAAGCATTGGCCAATGGCTAGCGATGTTTGTTTGGCCAATGGTCAAAGAGTAGCCATTCATCGGCCAATGGCTGGCCGATGGCCAGAAGAAAGGTCAGTCGTCGGCCAATGGCTGCCAATGACTGAAGACCATTGGCAGCCATTGGTCAATGATTGGCCAAATATGCGCTGCTTGGGGGGGGGGGGTGCCGGGTGGGAGTACGTGTCCCAGTACGTTTCCTGTAATGAGCCGCCGAAAGACTGTCGTCACAAAGCGCCAAGTTAACACGTCCCCAATGTGTTGCTGAAAAAAAAAAAAAAAGAAAGCTGCACAAAGGGCGATTTACTAAAACGATCTATTCGCTCAAACAACCTCTGTTTGCTAAACAACATTCGCTAAAGCGTTACCCCATTCTAGCTGTGCATAGATGTGCATGTTATACCCAATTCACGCGGCAGCGTAAGGTACCTTTGGCACAGGTACCTGTAGTAAAGGGAGCTGGAGATCGTGATCACATGGCGCATAAAGGTTTCTTTCGCTAACGGAGGTCCTGTGTTAAACGGAGCTCGCCAAGCTCCCTTTACAGCTAGAAGGAGTAGCCTGGGACCCACAAACTCAAAATAAAAATCACAGATATATCAATATATCTCGTTTAATGCATTATAACAAAACTGAATATATATAAGTAGCAAATGATGAAATGATTGTGAACACAAATGTCATGGAATGATACATTAACGAGGAACGCAAAATCTAGCTAGCAGGTAGCAGCGGCGGCACGTGGAAAACAATGTCTGCTACGAACCCGGCACGTAATGGACCACTGCGAGCTCTTTTTCGAGGTTGTAGACGAGTCGTCCGACTCTCCCGCCCAGGACCTTTTTTTCCGTCGTCGTCCTTCTCTTTCGATGGCGTGACTGACGTAACCGTGCGACTCCGGCGTGGTTCGTTTCTGCCGGGCACTATTTAGCTACTTCCGTGAGAACTCTGCGGAAAAATGGAGCTGCAAAGCAGAAAAAGGTCGCCCACTTCGGAATGGAAACTCATAAACGCAGATTACAGCCACTGTACGCAGATGATTTAGGGCCAGTGTGGCCAGACGGGTCGGACTTTCTAAAGCAAGACTCATTTAGGTGCGCTCTTAGAATTGACCCCGTAAGTGATGACGTCACAACATGGCGTTTGGGTCCAAACAAACCGTTGCTAGGGACGTTGCTATGGACTAATGCATGGAGACTCCACATGAGGCTAGATTTTTGCTTACAAGTAAGTAAATAATTTTTGTAAGCAACCTAACTTCTTGATATCTAATTATGAAGATGTTCTTGTCGTCTCAGTGTCATATTGCAACGATGAAAGCCATTTCTGAAGTCTTACACTCCGCTTTGCTTTGGTAGCAGACGACACGATAGATTTGCTGGCCTCTGTTGCAGCGGGCGTCTTCATTGAAATGCGTCGGTAAACAAGCGACAAAAACAAGTGGATTGCCGTGGCCGTAGAGGCCTCCGCAATGTGCGTTTTTTTCCTGTGAACAACCCAGCTTAGTTACGAGGGTGAAAATGCAGTAAACTCAAACCACGTCACGCAGATCAGTTACATGACGACGACCTGAAGTGCATTACCGGCGTAGTGCAGGCCACCATGAGAAACAAATCGTACGCCGTCGAGGTAAGTCGTTTGTTATTATTATTTTATTATTGTGGTTGTCAGGTTATTAAAGAATTGCATGTCTATCGCGATTTCGCAGTATTTTGCTTTTTAGGGGCGAAGCTCCTTAAGGCGTGGGTCTGTCCCTCCTAGTTGTGGGTATGTAGCCACTTCGAGGTTTAGTTTATGAATGGCTCAAGAGATGGCGTGTTCCGGAATTAACTTTATGTAGAGATGACAGATGGCGCTTAGCTCATGTTATAAAAGGCACTCGCTCTTGGCGCTGCTCGTAGTTTAGCTGGATGGAGGCAGTAGACAAGGCTGCGGAGCGGAGAGCGCGCAAGGCGGCGGCAGCGCGCGCTCGCAGACAGAATCCAGCCGTGCGAGAGCGAGAGGCCGAAGCATGTCGTCAGGCTGCGCGTCGACGCCGCCAAGATCCGGCCGTGCGAGAGCGGGAAGCCGAATCGCGTCGTCAGTCTGCTCGGCGACGCCGCCAAGATCCGGCCGTACGAGAGTGGGAAGCCGAAGCGGCACGGCAGCGTCGCCAAGATCCGGCCGTACGAGAGCGGGAAGCCGAAGCGGCACGGCAGCGGCGCCAAGAGGATCTGCAGAACGTCAGGGAACGGGAAGCGGCAAGAAAGCGCGCGTATCGGCAGGCAGACCCCGATGCAGCGAGAGCTCGTGAGGCGTCTGCAAAACGCATCAGGCGAGCTCAGCCCGAAGGTGCCGACGCGCGGTTTAAGCGAGACTTTCTAGACGTTTCGTTCGGCCATAGCTGTGGTGTGTGTGATAGATTGTGGTTCTCAAACAGTCTAGTCACAATATCTTCCATAAAGAACGACCAGGCTCGCGCCAATGCCATCGCCGTGCTGCAGCGCGAGTTCCCTGCCAGCAGCGGTGAGTACAAGATTTGCTATAGCTGCAAGGATTCGCTAGTGGCGGGAAAGGTGCCTCCAATGAGCGTATCTTACGGCTACACGTACCCACCCAAACCGGATCACTTACCTCCTCTGAACCTTGTGGAAGAACGACTGATCGCTCCTCGTTTGCCGTTCATGAGCATAAGGCGGTTGACGCACGGTAATGGACAGTATGGCATCAAGGGGCAAGTGGTTAACGTTCCGATAAACGTCCCCACCACGGTGCAATGCTTACCTCGGAACATTCCGGACGACGTGGCCATCGACGTTCATCTCAAGCGCCGGCTCGTGTGCAAACCGTCGTATAAGAGGGGTCTCGTTAAGAAACGTAACATCCACGAGTGGCTCAAACATCTCGAGCATTCTCCGTTATACAAGTACCTCAAAATCAAAATTGATTGGAGGCGCCTCGCAAACGTGCAAGACGACGGCGCCGTGGACGACGACGAGATCGAGCCGGCGCCGGAGGTTACCGATCTTCTCTAAATAATAAAACTTGATTTGTATACACACACACACAGTGTTTCTCACGTCTTTACATGGCGATGAGTGGGCGAATTAACGGAAGAATCGCTGGTTTACCGACGATTCACTCCGGAGCTTCGCCCACTCATCATCATTCACCACGTGGATATGCTGTGACTTTTTTCATCCCGTGCTCCTCCCGCAGTTTAGATGGAATGCAATCGACATCAACTTAAAGTGCTTCATTTATTTGTCGTGTGATCTAGAACGCCGTTAACTACAGGTACCTTCAGCTAAGGGACCTAAGCTAACCATTACCTTTATGACCGTGTGAATTGGGTATTAGCTCAAAAGTGGCACATAGGAAGTGCAACGTTATACTGTAGGTCATAATATTGTAGTTGCTCATGTATCTCTTTGTGTATTCGTTCAGTTCAATCTAAGGATGCCCCATTTCACATTTCAAAGATATACAAAATGTCATGCGCAGCAAGATCCTAAAGAAAGGAAACATAAAATCAGTTACCGAGTCCTTCAGGAAAGCTGTCCGTTCCTTCACTAATCTTGGCAGTGTCACAGAAGAAAGCCAAAGTCGTCATGCTTTGGAGGCAAGGGGGAAAGGAGCAAGAACTCGAAGGCTATGTCAAATCACAATAATTAAAATCTGAGCATGCGACACAATAAAAATCAGTGCATAAAAGACAGGACAAAAGGGAAGAGGAGCACTTCAAACAAAAAGACACCAGCTCACAACTGATAATTATGAGAAGAGGAGGAAACCGACACACATATTTATAAAACGAAAAAGAGGCACGATAATTGAAGTTAAGGCCACGGTCCCACTGAATGTGGCAGTTTAGGTACTTTTTGGCAGGTCATTACTCATCTCCTTTTATATACTGTTTTGTGCGATTGATGTCATTCGAAAGGCAATGCAATCCTCTTTCATTTGATATTATGTATGTATTGGTTTATACTGTTCATGCGCATTTGTAGCGTTGCGAATATGATGGCGCGGACCCTCACTTGCTCCGCTGGTTCATGTTTTATGAACGATTCATTAAAGATAACACGGTTCCGACAGAGCAGTTTTGTTAAGATGATGTCGGAGCAGAATGTAACGATATACTTTTTTGGTATTTGCACTACTTTGTTTTTTTCAGCTCTCCAAATATTGCCCTAAAATTGACATTTTTCAGCACAAATATGTTTTTAATGACAAAAGCTAGGGCAATGAAATTAGCTACAGATGTAGTGCTTATAATTGGTAATATGCAGAAAAATATTTAATGTTGTGTAAATTTTTTTTGTTTAGATATTCTATATCAAACGTAGCACTTTTTGGGGCTTCGAGTCATGGTAATTCAAATGCCGCTCAGTAAATAATTAAACTATGGTAAAATCTTTTATAATATTTAGAACTACAATAGTTGCCCAAGAGGTGGACGGTGGCTTTTTTTTATTTTCAAAGTCATAACGCTCCGGGAGCCCTTCAAACTTACCTGTTTTTGACGTACATCTTTTTTGGACATCAAACAGATTTATTGGCATCTAATAACATTTATTGTATGGAATAGATATACATTGCGATGTATTAGATTGTCCCAATGATCTTGCTTTGGTTTCTTGATAGTTGTAGAGCTTAGCTAATTTTAAAAACAATTAAAAACTGTATGGGTGTTTTGTTGCGCTACCTGGCGGATGGCAGACAAAAGTGCTGATTTCTAAGTTCAAAAAATTTTCGAGGGCGGCGTTGGCGTCTGTATCATCATCAATCTCCGTGTCGTTTTACCTTCACATTTAGAAAATATATTTGAAGATTTACTATCGATAAAT
>JAZHYW010016305.1:0-13671 GCA_037355805.1 Ixodes ricinus
CGCCAAACTGCGCCAAAGGGCCTAACCTGCTACATCCTGCTACATTTCGCACAAAATATGGGTAATCTGCGCCAAGCCTGCACCTGGGACCAATTTAGGGCATGGCTTTCAAAGCCCGAAACTAAACTGACTACTGCCAATAATTGAGCAGGCGTGTGATCTCAGGGCGCATAGCGGACCACCTGACGAAGTTGTCCACCCGGTCTTACGTGGTTTTCCCAGCATCTCGCTTTTCATGCTCGGTCTTGTGGAGCTCCTCGTCTCTCGTCTCGCTTCTTTCATATTACTCCAGCGATAGACACGGATGTGTGCAGGGTGACGCTCCCGACGCTAGCGTGCCGGGTACCAGCTATGCCGAAATCATGCTGTGGGAACGAAACCATGTTTTTGCGCGCAGAGAGTTAGCTTTGGGACTAGGCTCGGCCGTGGGAAAACTATATTTGGTCGCTGACTTTCCGGTGACCGCGCGGTCGCGCTGACAGTCGAATGCTGCCATTCCCACATCACTGCAGATATGGTACTTTCTAAGATGAAACTAAGTACCACCGCATGTTCATCAATATTCCTGTTCCTGCTTAAGTGATACGTTACTACAAAATATCCATCTTTACTTCAAAAACTGTCTGTAGAAAGTATTGTTTATCTAGATTCCTCCTCGGTGGGCCTTCTTTCTGAGAGGGACCTCGGTACGTGAAAGATCTGCTGTGAAAAGAAAGTTGGTGAGAAAGAAGTGAGCTAAAGCAAGAGAGGCGATGTCTGCAAAAGCTGAACCCAGCAGCACGCTTGCTTGTCTCGAGTTCAGTCGTTGCACAAAGTGCTCCAAGAACGTTCCCTACCGAGGCTGGCCTCGCAATGTCTTGCATCGATGCACTCAGGTTTTTCATTTGTTGCGTGTTTAGCTTTGTACCTTGTTTGCAGGCCCATGGCTAGCACGCGCCACTGGGCCTGTTTTTGTCCGCTTGCTCGACAGTTGACGTTTTGATGAACAATTTTGAGGATAAAGGTAGTAGCGATGGAGCTGAGGACCATGGCTTCGGTTTCGATCGGACGCGTCACGCTGTCTGCGCTCGCGTGACGAGGCTATGCCCGACAGCAAGTCTGGCTGAAGCTGGCCTCACGTGCATGCGAACATGATTGCGTGACTGAGGCAGCAGCTGGGACGCTTGCAACTCATTGTTCTACGTTTGCTTACTTTTGACGAAAATCTGGAACGTCGGGAGACCAGTAAGACTGGGGCAAGCGGTTTTTCGAAATTTCTTGCAATGCCTACAGCGCTGTCCACTTGTGGGATGTCTGAGCAGTAAAGCCATAGCGGCAAGTTCCGTCACAACACGTCACATCAGGAACACAGCACAACACAAAGTGTACTTTGTTTGTACAGCACTTGAAACGAATATTTTTATTTTCCTAAGAATATCTGCTCCAAAATCCACTTCTGTTGCTCCGAACACTGTCTTGGCCTGCTCCAAAAGCCGTCTTTTGCTGCTCCAAAAACACTGTTTTAGGTTGCTCAAAGGCCACATTTGCTGCTCCAAAACACTGCTTTGGTTGCTCCAAACGATGCGCCAAAATGGCTGAGCCGATCACATCACTGCACTCATCTAAAAGGCATTCCTATGGATGTAATCATCATATTTGGTTCTATTTTTATGTTTCAGATAACCTTTGGAGACATTGCGGTTCCTGAAACGCCGTTGAAGCATGTCGACACGAAGCAGCCGTCTATCTATGCCCAGGAACCTCACGGTCATGGTACTTGGAACTGAGGTCCCTGACAAACTGCTGCCTTACTGGGTCGGCAATGAAGGGAAAGCTTCCTAAAGAAGGAGTTAAGGACTTGATAGGTGAGTAAATTGCCGTAAAGAAGAAATGGTAAGGCACTATTGCAATCAAACTTAACAGGAACAAATGCTAAGTCTACTCTTGAGATATATTGGACTTAAATCCTGGACAAAAGCTCACCGGTCAAAAGCTCACCAGGTGAAAATTTCATGTTGGTCTTAACACGAGTGCAGACAACTTAGGTGCATGCGTGCGACACTAAAACACAACAATGAATTAAATCTGATAGGCACATGGTTTGTTGATTAGAGTGGAAACAAGTTTCTTTATCGATTGGTTAGAAGCAAATGCAGTCCCCTACTGCCTCCAGCAGTCTTGGTAGGTAGATCTCGGTGTACCTGGAACCCCTTGCAAATATTTTCCAGACGGTTCTGGCATACCTTGAGTCAACCCAGATTGATCTTATCAGCTTCAGCTCCACTCAGGTTAGTGACCTAAATTTTGGTCCCAAATCGTTGCTTCTGCGCCTGTTCTGGCTTACCTGTCGACACCGTTGCATGAGATGGGGTACCACTTCTTCTAAAAATAGTGCAATGTCCATTGCGTCCGCACTTTGGCCCAGCTCGTGATTCACCGGGTAGCCAAAAAAAAGGTGAGCTATTGTCCTGGTCTGCGAAAAAAAACGGGCGAGCTTTTGTTCGGTGAGCTTCCATGCGGTGAGCTTTTGTCAGGTTACCATTGGACTTGTGTCTCGGTGCTCATGGATGGTTTCTTTTTGCTTATGTCGAGGTATTTGTCTTTTTGTGTCATTACGTCTTGCGCTACACCTCCGGTTTCCAATAATGTGCCCCAGTTTTAGCACGATTTAATTTTTGCCTAGATTAAAATTCACTCTGGTGTTCCTTCGTGCTTAATTTTGATCGCTGATGTATATCAGCGATTAAACTTAACGAACCTTCAGTATTGTTTACTTTTGTGTACAAATTTCTGAAGACAGCTGACTTTTTACCCCAGCTTGAGGCTGCTGAATCTTTCAAAACCTTCAGCTTGTTCAGTTGTTCTTAAAGTAATTGTTTGGTACAGTATAGCCTCAATTGGTTTTGCATCAGTAAATGCTGAATTATAATATAAAATAGGTGTCAGAATCAAAATTAAAAAAATGTGGTCAGCTGTGTGTTTAAAATTATTGTCTAGCCTACGCTATCTCCGACTTTCTAGCCAAATATCCTGAAGCACGGGTTCTCAAACAGGGTTCCTAGTACAGTATCCTTAGGGTTCTCTCAGCACCTGAACTTCCTCAATCGTTCCTACACCATTGTCATACACTCAATTGCAACAATGCCAAGAGTGGAAGGGGCTCCTCGGCTAACATTAACAATACATTTTGTTCGCTGATATCAGAAAGTTTGAGAGTCCCTGTCGCAAAGAATGTTATGTTTGCAGGCTTTTAAAGGGGTTATAATAGTCTTCAGACTTCGGTCAAGTAAGTGCGGCAGCGGCTCACCGTCACATGTGCAGTGAAGATCAGAAAACAATTTTTGCCAAGGTGCACTAGTTTTATTTAAAAAATTAAATAGACTCAAGTTTGGGGGCCCCTCATCCTTTAAAGTCATTTCCAGGTCACGTGCGTGTGACATGAATGGGGGCCAAATGAGTGAATGACAACATTTATAAAAACCTTAGCTTCAAATTGGGCAGATACCTGCTCAACTCGCAAACTCAACCACTATTGGCGCCATGCCAGTAGTTCATGTTGCCACCATAAGCTGCATGATGGAAAATGAACCTTTTTTTTCCTTTCTGATTACGCAGCGCACTCGCAACATTTCGAGGGATCATGGTGTGTTCTCTCGTACTTGTGATAAGGTAAAAGAAATAAAAGTAACGAGCTCCAGACTCTTTCCACAGTAAAATTGTTTCATGATCCTTTAAAGGCCCGTTCACACTCTTGCGACCGAGTAAGACCGAGAGAGACCAAACCGGTTTTTAAGCCTCTTACGATCTCTTAGAACCAGCTCCGCCGGCAGCGCATCCGGTTCTAAGAAGTCGCAAAAGGATTAAAAACCGGTCTAGTCTCTCTCGGTCGTACTCAGTCGCAAGATTGTGAACGGGCCTTTATGCATTGCAAATTGACGAAATGCCTTGTTTTAGATTATTTCACAGCAGCAATATTTCGCAGTTGCCAATAAACATAGTCATTGGTCCCCGTGCTCAATATATTTAGATGATTAACTTTTTGTTGTTGGTTTCTCTTTGTGAAATTCGCTAACTTTATGTGGACATGAAGTATAATTAAGTAGTGTTAACTAAATATGGAGTTTTAAGGCATGTTTCTTAATTGTCTCTTGTCTTCTCTTTCAGCTTTTGTTATTGCCAAATTCCCTGGGGAAACTCGGAAGTCGGTGAAAGGATACCTGCAAAGGAAATGCAGCAATACTTCCTCCACTCACAAGAAAGCCTCCAACACACAGAAGAAAACTGCAGAATAAGAGAAAAAATTAGCTTTCATTTTCATTTATTTTGTGCATTGGCTTTTTTTTCTCTTCAATCTGATTAGCGATTACCATTTTAGATTTTATTTAACAAGTGCATTAACTTTTTTCATTCATTTTACTTCAGTCATGTAGGTGATGTTACTTCAGTCATGGTAGATGATAAATATCGTAGTTTTTTTTAACAGGTGCAATACTTTTTTACTTGTTTTTCTTCAGCATGATAGTTTGTAATTATTTTTTTCTTCAAATAAGAGCATGTTTAAAGCTTTAAGTGCATCTGTGATATTTGTAAGCCAGTAAAAGTATTATGTTTTTTGTTCCATGGTAAGTGTGTTTGTTGTAGGCAACATGTGTTCGTTCTATTGAAAAATGTTTGTTTAATAAAAAGTTCTTACTTTAATTTGTCATCACTTTGAACTCGTCTACATTCAAGCCTGGAACGTAATTCATTTTAGTTTCGATAAGTGCAAATTACTGCAATTGCTAAATCAATATAATTTTCTACATATCCTATCTGGAATTGGTCTGGAATAAATTGGTGAAATGCTTTAAAAGTTCTACTAAGTGTACCCCCGATTATATTTGGAAGCCTGCTTCCAAGTTTAATCCGGGGTACAATTTATAGTACTAAAGCCCTGCATAAAAGCTTACTAAAATTCTGCTTAAGTGGACTAGAAGTAGTATTCTAAAAGGATGGCAAAATGTTACTTCCGAAGTGTGTAAGAAGCTTACTAAAATGCCTCTTCCAGCTATACATAGAAGTGTCCTAAAAGGATGGCGAAATGTTACTTCTGAAGTGCGTCAGAAGTGTACTAAAAACCGGCCAATTTAGAGCATCAAGCATACTTTTGGAAGTGCAAATAAAGTAAACTTTAAGAGCCCCGGTTTTTCGCTAAGGGAGGTTATGTCTGGAGAGGGAGGGAGGGAGGGGGGGGCTTCAGAAAGCCTAGCCGTTCATTGCTTTGATACTCCTCTAAAGCGGGGAAGGGGACGAAGGGGGCGGGGGGGGGTAATTGGACGGCGTTATTTTAGAGGTCGCGGGTCCACAAAGTTTGCGTAACTCTGGTCTTAACCAACCATGATGTGAAATGTCAATCCTTGTACACAGCTCCTAACCAAAACTGAGCAGGCGAAGTGCAATGGTGATGTTGATATCTTTGCTCTGTACTGGCTACACAGCCCACAAGTTCATGCCGCAGGTGACGAAAGGCAGTGTGATGATGGCACAAAGCACAGGGATCGACGTCATGGGCATGTTCTGCTGGCTCAGTTTTTGTTTGAAGCCATGTACTAGGATGACATTTCTCGCCGCGTGGTACCCACTAATTATTGAATCAAAATTTCATGTCACAGCTACATATTGAGGTCGAGCATCGATTCTCCAATTACATTTTGTCCCAAAAAGTTGGTTTAGATTTAGATACAAAATTAAATCTGAACTAGTTAGCTAACAAATGAATCAATTGAGTTTCTAGTTGCTGCCATAGGCACCAACTTGCCCCCAGGACTGAAGAAAACCTGCAAGTTCCTTCTTTTTTTTTTTAAATCCTGGTCCTATTAAAAAACACTTTATATACAGGTGTGTTTCATGCGGGACAAATTCGATATTGCGAAAACTACGCGTCGCGACAAAAAGGCTGCTGTCTTTTTGGTCCTGAGTCAGGCCTATTTAGGAAAATTATTAGAGTCTGAGATTATTAGATTATTAAATATTTTTGCGTAATTAACTTTTTAATATTAGTTAAGGGTATAGTTTCAATTAGAAAATTGCTCAGCGTCATCGAAAACCACTAAATCAACAAATTGCAGAACGGTAGAAGGCACGCGCACTTTGACGGCTTCTGAAAAACCGTACTAATTCGACGGGTTTTGAGTTTCGGTTTGTTATCGGAGCGCATCTGAGCCCCGGCAGCACTGCGCCCGTGGAGAGATAGTGCATCCAACCTCTGCTGCGCTGTCATCGCGTGACGCAGCAGAGGCTGGTTGCACTATCTCTCCATCGGGGCAGTGTCGCCGGGGCCGAGATGCGCTCCGATAACAAACCGAAACATAAAAACCCGTCGAATTTGTGCGGTTTTTCAGAAAGCCGTAAGTGCTTCGCGTGCCTTCTACCGTTCTGCAATTTGTTGATTTAGTGGTTTTCGATGACGCTGAAGAATTTTCTAATTGAAACTATGCCCTTAAACACAATATTAAAAAAGTTAATTATGCAAAAATAATTAACAATCTCATAATCTCAGACTCTAATAATTTTCCTAAATAGGCCCCTGGCTCAGGACCAAAAAGACAGCAGCCTTTTTTTTGTTGCGAAGCGTAGTTTTCGCAATATCGAATTTGTCCACCTTTCGTGAAACACCCTGTATATCTATCACAATAACACCTTATTTGGAACTTCAGAATCAGCCAAACAACCTGTGATCATAGAAGTTGTTGCTGGCAGTTCGTGGTCAAAAACGAAGCTTGACCTTGCGGCGCCAGTGGCAACTGGCGATGAAGCTGAATTGCAGAAAAATATACATTGTTACCTGCTAAATTATACACGATAAGGAATGTACACTGAGCAATAGAATTAATATGAACATGACACAGCTGCTTATTCTTATAGTTTGCTCTGACAGAACATTTGTTAATGCACAACAGTGGCCTTTTTTGCAGTTTACTCCCAAAAGAGCAAGGACTACCACAATCTGGTATCGTCCAAGTCTGTGATTCCATTGGCATTTCCACTACACAAGTGGTGTTGAAGGCCTGAGTGCATGTGACTCCTCTTTATTTGGTGCTTTCTCACATAACTTCTAGGAAAATTTTGCCAGCCTCGTGTTGGTGGGAATCATGTAGCAGTGACTGATTGCTTTAGTTTAATTATTAAATGCTCTAATGTTCACTGATGGAACAAAACATGAATACATCTGATTGGAAACAATACTTTCTTATAACTTCTGATAAGATGTGTGTAGAAAACTTATGCTGGTGTGCCATAATGTTTTCAGAGTTAGTTACTTATAAATTTGAATGCAGTCCTAAACTCCTACTAAGCCATAATCAGCTAGCAGAAACCTCACAAATTGCAATGTAGCAAAAGACAGGACAATGCCAACACTGACCATTAGTAACTATGGTGGAGGTTGATCAAGTTTTCACATGCACTAAAACTAATGTGCAGTGAGTTGTGAGCCTCTGACACAAAGGGCGTGGTTATGCTAGAATGTGACCCTTTGTGTGAGTGTTTCGCAGACGAGGTCAAGGGAGATAAGAGAAGGTTTACCTAAATGTCATTGTCCTCTTGTCAATTTTTTTTTTTTTTGTAGAGACGTGCGTGGGAGATGTGGTATATAATGCGTGTACGAAATAAACTTTGCAGCTGAGTTTGAGACGTTGCCTATGTAGTATTTCAAATTTTTCATTAAGTTCACCACACTAACTAGGTGGCGCCACTGAACTGCCACAGCAATCCCCATAAGCAGGCGGCACCACTGTTCACCCATCGAGCCCGTGCTTCCAGGCGGGTCCCCCGGGGCCTTTGACCCTGGCTTCTTTGCCTATGAATAAACGGAGTACGTGCTTGGACTTTGACCTCGACTGACATGTCTTCTCTGCCGGGCGTTCCCGCCCTTGGGCTCCGCCGGTCCTCGCCTCACCACCTCGTCATGCGTGAGACCTCGTTCTTTTCCGCAGGCCCACGTAGGCCCTGCGCTTCTTTTAGCCATCTCTCGACGCCAGCACGCAACTAACTCTTTCCTCGGAACCAACACGATGCTCCGCATCACCCCATGGTTCCCTCGGGAAGATGGTGTAATTTTTATTTTACGGTTGACCGCTTTAATCGCAACAGCCTCCTCTTTTCTACCTTCTGTTGTGTTCTCTTTTATGCCCCAGTCTCAGGTTTACAATCATGTCCACAAAGACATTAGTACTAGCTGTGAATGCTGCTTGTCCACAGCTTAACAGTCACCCTGCTGAGCTCACCTTTAGAATACTGGTTGCCAGGCACGATGCAAACACAACGATATCTTGATTACCCTCACATTTTCTTGCCACACACAACGACAGGGTCAGTCTTTTTAAATGTGCTCGTCCTCCACAAAGCTTCAAAAGTTCTGTGAGGTTTCTGCAACTTTTAAAAATGAACCTGCTTGTTTTCCTAATATATGTCAACATCTCCGTCACCTGTGATATGCTCCTGCTCTGACCACTTTGCATTTGTAGCCGAATAAATTACTTTAAGCATGCTGACCAGCATCAGCGAGCAGGTGCATGGAAAATCCTGCAAAATTAACCTCGTCTCTTCCGTTGTCTTGGAACTACCACCCTGCCATCTATAGGCCATTGGGATTGTAAATGTACCGTAGCAAAATAATCACAATTGAAAGCTTTGCATAGTAATTCATACTGTTTAAACTAGAAAATTTCTTACCTCTTGGGCCAAATACTCCACAGGCAAGACCAGGAGCTGAAAGTAGTGGTTTTGAATTAAACTCATATAAATGACAGAAATTTCAACGACAATAGTCCCTCGCTCACATCTTTTTATTTTCATTGGGAATATCAAAAATTTGTTTGTAAGCTGTAGATGATCAAGGATAGTATGCACCACAAAATTGCAACTTGGTAGGTCATTGTTAATGTCAACTCACTCAAGAAGTGCATCAAACAAATTGGGGAAAGCTAATCATACATATAGACGCTTTACAGCAGCTGTGCATGGGCGCCGCCATAACCGACCTTCAGTTTTTGTTTTCTCTTAATCCGTTCGCTGCACTTCATTCTTACCACAGCAGGGCAGGTTATTGCCACTTTAGGGGCTACTATACGTCCTTCTCCCCAGCATAGGCCTTTGTGGAGGCTCGGAAACGTCCGTTTCAGTGGCTTGGCATCTCGGTAAGACAAGAGAAGGTCGGCTATGGCGGCTCAATCTGGCGCGTGTGTAAAGCGTCTATACATTAAGATATATCAGCCCATGTGCAGTGCTGCCAATTTCCCGGTTTTCTGAACGTTTTTCTCAGTTGTCTAAAGCAAGAAGTTGCCGCTTTGTGGGCAGCGGGATTTTCAGCAGTTCTTAAGTCATGCTAGCATTTTCCCTGGCAGCCTTAAGTGTTCTCGAATTTAAATTTATCACTCATAAATAGGTTAATTCCTGTGGTAAATTATGATAGTGATTTAAAAATGAAATTCTACAGGACCCTCATAGTAGAACTTACCTTAATCAAACAATTTTCCAGACCCAAGCCTGTCATGTAGTATTAAATAGGTGAAGCTTTGACTGATTTGCAAATTATTTGTCATCATCCACTATCATCTATTCAACAAAATCAGTTCCTGCATATGCTTAATGTCATCAAAAATTGGGTTGTGTGTATGTTTATACAGCCTAGAACTTGGTCTGCCTCAACGGGCGACGAGTCTCCTAGCTGTAGATGAGAAATTTAGCCAGTGCAGTACAACCGCTAGCCTGGGGTCTTTAACATGCACCATGCAGTAGTGATACACGACCACACGCCGGTACGATGCTCATCCAGATCGAAACGGGCAGGGATGGGAGTTGAACCCAGGATCCTGGTTTCCGCAGCGCGAGCCTTAACGTCGTCATTAGTCATGGACACGGACAGGTATCTGGCTGCTTCATTATAGCTGACACTTGTGAGTTCGTCCTTGAACTTCTGAATCATTTCAAACACACTTCTTTGTGGCAAAATACTTGACACTAAGCACACCCACGGACAACAAAAACAATGGATCTATCCCACTCGTGCAAATCATAAGTGAAGCAGCCATTGTTTCTCGCATCTCAGTCACAAATTAATTTAACACATTCAAACCTGCACAGCAACGACTGGAGACGGCGACCTCTTAGGAAACACTGATAACACTGTGCCACCAACAGAAGTTTTTAAGGTAACACTGTGGTAATAGTTTCTGCACCACCCTTGTTGATACATGGGGTTGACATCTTTGCTTTACTTCAGCAAAATCATTGCGTGAGAGCAATGATTGCAACATCTTCGAGATATTACTTGGGCAAACCTTGAAATATCCTGTCATTTCATTTGTGTGTGAATGTATGAATTCATTTTTTTTTAAAGTTTGCCAGATGAAAAGGGCCCAGTGAACTATGCCCTATAATTCAGAAAACATGAAAGCTATAGGGTACTAAACTTTGAGACTGGTTACTGAAAGTTCCAAAAGATGTTAGACGAGTCAGGTACCTCTACTAAAAAAGATAAGTTTTTGCAAAGCACGTCAATTTAGCCACTGAAGCCTTAAAAAGCCACCAAATATTGCACTAAGATCGGAATGATGGAAGCGTATAACACCTCAAAAAAGTGTGCTGTATTAATTGGAGCCATTCATGTGAACAGTCGTTTTGCACATGTTTTAGGGACCTTCAGTGCAGCAGGGCACAACAGTGTTATGCTGCGCACCATATGTCCGCTCAATATGTTTTTTTATTAAATTAAGATTTTTGAGTGTAAGAAGCTTAACACATGAAAGTGTTTATCATACATGTATTAGATGTTTAAAGCAGTTATGATACAGTACACTGTCCATCCTTTTTTGAACAAACAAAATGCTTCTTTTTCATTTTCCTAGCATTGTTGAGTGAAGATGGCTAAGTGCACTGACGGTTCACATAATTTTTTTTGCACACACTGGCGGTGCTTGGCATTTGTAAAATCATTTATGTCTTTGGTTATTCAAGCAACTTTCAAAATTATTTACGTGGTGCAGGCAGCGACGTCGCCTGTTGGGTGGAAAGCGGCCGCCTGTGGAAGTGACGGTCACCTACGAAAATTGACATAGAAATTAGGTGACATGACTGGATTCACCACTCTACTGCTCTTTCCATTTTAATTGTTATTATCAATATGGCCATATTACCTGGCGGTCCACGCTCCACTCCACCATCGGTGGTGTCCAGTGCCTGGTCGTCTTCTGCCCTTTTCAGCACCCTCAGGGCCCTTGTCATATGTTGCTTTCAAGTAAGAAAGAAAATCGTTAATGTCGGTCTCTTTTCCGTAGCCCTTCATGATATCTTTACCTTCAAAATAAGCAATAATAGGCTTAAATGAGATTATTGTCAGACATTTGATGAAAAACAAATTGGATCAGAAATTCTGTTTGTGTCAAAATCAATGAAGGTCATGCATGCTCAACTACAAGAACAGATTAAAAAAGTTTTACCCAGCATCAGATATTCAAACCCCTTAATCATTTGGGACAAGCTTCGCTTATCCACCTAGAGCCGTTCCCTGGAACCGTATAGGACGAGCGCCGCTTTACCGCGCATTCGCTCGCCCCCTATATAACGATTTCCGGACAACCCAGGCTTGCTGCAGTAGCTAGTTTTGCGGCGCTGCCAAAGTATGGGTAGCACATTTTTTTACACATTTTTAAAGTCATTAACGATTTGTGGTGGAGACAGTGTGGTGCGCGTACCGCACCTGTCTCCACCTAACATTGGACAAATGAAAAAAAAAATTGGCTTAAGAGACGCCAAAAATAAAAAAAGAATGAATGAGGAGTTAGCGTATAACTGAAAGCACCCGATTCCAGGACCCAACTTGTAAAATTTTGAAATGCTAACCCAGAGACGCATGCTAAAGCAGGTAATGGTTCAGAACCGTAGCATTGTACTCTACATAGTTGAAAATCTTGGCCACATATATTCCTTGATGAGATGATACTGGCAGCGCCCCATATAGCCAGCTAGAACGCACCTGTCCAAGTTCGGTAATGTTCGGTAGTAAATCACGAAACAAGCTCCGGCATGCGTTTGTTGCCTTCCATTGCGCCTTTGGCTGCACGTGAACGCTTGACAGCTACACAAGATGCGAAGTGAGTTATCGAAGGGAGGCGATCTGTGGCACGGGGACCGCTGAAGGTTACCTCCCTTTTGTTTGGTCCTGTCAGTGCGACTATACATTTAATATTGAAAGGCATGGCAGCACTCCTGCCCAATCGAAGCATCCCAACTACGTTTAAATTGCCAGAGCTGGCTACCAACGACCGAGTCAGGCTTTTTTATTGCTGTTCCGAAAGGTGAGCGACATGTGCAGCAGGTCTCGCACAATCGCATTATCGCTTTACTCCTATTTTAGTTGGTGTTAACCTAACTGCGCAATATTAACGGTTTAGTGCGCATACACAAGATATTTGGCTTTGTTGGGAAGTCAATTTTTCTTTGTAATTACTTTTGTTCATAATACATGGTAAAGTCCAGCGCCTTGGTATTAGTGTATTTTATTTATCTCTGTGAGTGTGGTCATTACATACGTCTGCCGGTGTTGCCATACCATATGTACGTGATCCTTCTAATTGCCAATTGATATACATCCATTTATACATACATACTTGTATGTATGTAGAGCATGTCTGTTGTGTGCGCTAACATACATACTCTAGTGAAATTTCACAAAGGTATGCTGCAAATGGGCTGTCTTGCAACATAACAACCTTGGACAATATTTAATTGATTCTTTATTTTTTGTACTCAATAAAACCAACCACGTAGTTCTCTTTTTATGGCACTCAATGTATGTGGGGGTAAATTAGTCACCTTCCCAATTCGTATTTGGAATAAGATGCTTGCACGCTTGACTCATGATGACAACCGTCGCTCACTCTATCATGAAGACTTCTGCAAACATGAAGCTGGTCATAGTAACAGGGATCACTGCATTCACATATTCAGAAGTGTCTAGGCGGCATAAGCCAATGTACTTGAAAAAGAAAAAAAAATGCAAAAATTACTTATCATGGCATTCTTTAGCACCGCGACTCCGTGGTTAACCAGATTCTCTTCCGGCTCCACCTCTTTGCGCACGAGTCTTTTAAAATTATGGTGTCGGCCTTTCGGCAACAACAGGCTACCCTTCCCTCAGCGTCCAGCACCTCGGGACAACCGCCAGACTCTCTCGAAGTGGGAGAACATCACCCAAAAAAGCACGTCCTCTCCTGCAACAAAACTTTATGTTAGAAAATACTTGTAGCCTATTCATTAAAAAAGTTATTGTATACAGCAACTCTGCCATAGCTTCAAAGACATACAGTGTCTGGGATCATGACTAGTGGCCCTCGATGGTTACTCGCATCCCCAGCAATTGAGCTCATATAGCCTCCAAAATTTAGAAGTGCTCAAGTTCAAGGAAGGTGGGGGAGTGGAAAGGAGAAAGAGAGAGAGAGAGAGATATAGAGAGCCCAAACCGAGCGGTAAGACGCGTTAGCAGCGCATGTACCGCCGTGGCTGTAGTAGTGCCGTAGCTCCGGTCGCGTTACCCTGTTAGGCGCTGGCTGCGCAAGCTTGGTGAAATTGATATTTGTAGTAGGGACATTTTACCAAGTTTGAAGCCACACGTGACGCGTAAGTCGATGCTAAACACTTTTGAGCAATACTACC
>JAZHYW010016306.1:0-31858 GCA_037355805.1 Ixodes ricinus
GCCCGTCTGCCAGCTTCGGCATGAACGGTAAAAAAAAACTCCGAAAATCGTCCCTCTTGGGTGCGCAATAACTAAAAAGACCTTTGTAATGCTCTACAAACGCGTTTTCTATGCTTTTCTTGTCACTCGACAACGTACCCCGATACAGAATTTCGCTTATCTCGTTCTTGGCGGCATATCTTCGTTCAATGCCAACTGCTCTTTTGGTGGGAATCTCCCCATCTGATATGCGCTTCAAACGCGCCCGTACAACAGCCCCCTGATACTGATCAGTATCTAGCGCTTCCAGACGTTTCTTTAGACTGATAATGTCATCAGTGAAAAGCCCAGGCGATAAACATTCTTCCTGTAATAACTCTTTCAGCAGGCCATCTAGTTCCTGCTTTACCTTTTCTTGCTCGTGTTTCAAAATACTTGAGCGTTCAAGCGCTGTCATTTTTACATCCTGTTTAAAAAGTTCCCACTTTACCCCAAAATCGTTTCCCTCGGCCCTTGCCAACTCGTCTAGAGTTTGACGAACTGTATTTACGAAATAATCATCGCCTAGAAGCTTAGTATTACATTTCCAAAGATTCCAATCAAACTTTTTTGGCTTCTCCTTGGATGAACATAGCATAAAAGAAACGAGGCAGTGGTCACTAAATGACACATGATCAACAGTATACTTTTTACACACTCTCAGCAATTCCGAAGAAACATACACTCTGTCAAGGCGAGCGTGACTTGCTCCTTGAAAGTGCGTAAAGAGCAAAACCCCTCCATCAGACACGCAGTTGGCAACGTCTTCTAGGCCGTAGCGTTCGACCATACCCCCCAAAAGTAAAGCACTCTCGTCATGAAATCTTCTGCTGTTCGACCGATCACAAGGCGCGCACACACAATTAAAGTCCCCTAGCAAAATGACACGCCGATCCGTCCGAACATACTTCTCAAAACTCTCAAAAAAACCCACTCTTTCATCGATTCTATTCGGTGCGTAAATGCACAAAACACGGAAAAGATTACTAGAAAAAGAAAAATCACAGAGGACAAACCGTCCCGACTCATCGCTAATAACCTGCTCTACAGTAAACAAACCCTTGCGCAAAAACAAAAGACACCCGCCAGACGTCCCGACAGCGTGGCTTACACAAACATCGTACCGCGACTCAAACATCCGCACCATGCTCTCCGTCTGGCTTTCGCCTTCCATCTTTGACTCTTGAACTGCCACAATATCGAGGTCGTGCTCAATAAAGAGGCGGCTCATTTGGCACTGCCGGCGCCGGGAACACAGTCCCCGCACGTTTAAAGTGCCCACGCGCAAAGACTTTTCTAGCATGCTTAAATTCTAGGTAGGACCAACCGGAAAGCGATGCGTTTAGAAAAAGAAAACCCTGCGAAGAAACCTTTTACAACAGTAGTGAAGGCCGTGACCACTCACTTCAATTGCTCCTCCTTGCGCTGGCGAGACCTCGACCGTTCACGGTTAAGTCCCCCGTTGCCAACCCACTCGCGCTCGAGGCGTCGCAGTTCCCTGTCGGCGATCTTGGAGCTTACGCCTTCGTGCCGTCGCCTCGCCGCTCCGGTCTCTGCGTCCTTGAGCCTGCCGTCGACGCCACCTTCGCCCTCCTCGGGCTTGCCGCCGCCGTCACCCTTGACCTTGACTTCGTCATGAACTTTGGTCCCGACGTCTTCGTCAACACGGTCCTTGCCGTCATCGTTCCCCGGCACGGCGGTTGCCGCTGGGACGTCTGGAGCGTCCGTCACCTTTTCGGCCGCGACCTCTTCGACTACCTCGGGGGCCGCCTTGTCCTTCGATTCTTTTGATGCCCCGGGCGAAGGTCTTGGTTTCGCCTCCTCACAGATTCCGCTGTTCTCTGCGGGCCCGCCCTGGGTTTTCTGGTCTGTCGGCGTCGTTGCCGTTGCTGCTCTCTCGGCCTCGAAC
This sequence comes from Ixodes ricinus, assembly GCA_037355805.1. Classification (NCBI taxonomy): domain Eukaryota; kingdom Metazoa; phylum Arthropoda; class Arachnida; order Ixodida; family Ixodidae; genus Ixodes; species Ixodes ricinus. The sequence continues at coordinate 1,928 of JAZHYW010016306.1, forward strand.
ACGTCCATGCACTCGGTGTCGTCCGACGCCACGGCGGTGTTGTTGCCAGTGACGCGGGCGTACGTCTTCACGCACGACGAGGCCTCGTGTCCGAAGGCCTGGCACAGGTTGCACCGGGGCACCCTGCAGTCTCGGCGTATGTGCCCCGCTCGGTGGCACCGGAGGCAGATCGGCGCACGGCCAGGGACGACGACCAGGACGTTCCCCCGCAGATCCGCAGCTGATGTGGAAGGCTCTCCAGGGAAACGCCCTCCTTCAGCGTCATCCGCACCACCAGCGTGGTGGACTCGACGTCGACGAAGCCCGGCACTTTCCACTTTTCTCGGACGATTTCCTTGACCGAGCCGAAGGGCTCGAAGGCACGCCGCACCGTGTCCACTGGGACGTCGAACGTGACCCAGTGGAGCTTGATGCGCAGCTCCCTCCGACTCGGGTCTACGAGATGGCAAAAGCGGCCCTTTACTTGCAAGCTGCCGGCTTCCAGAAGCTTGGTCTTTGCTTCCAGCGAGTGAAGTTTCAGCAGCCAGACGTGGCTCATTTGGAAGGCCCCCAGACCAGCCACGCCCGGCAAAACTCCCACCTTGTCCAACGGTTCACGGAAGTCTTCAATCCGGTAAGGTCTTCCTTGAAGATCAGCGTGAAGAATCACGCTGAGCTTAGCAGCATCTCCGGTGGGCAGAGCAGGCAAAAGTACACGGTAATCGTTCGGCAGAAAAGAAACATTCGTTTCACCGCGGCCGATAACGGCCGCCGCCTCTTTCGGGGAGCGATTCATAGCGCCGTCCGCTCTGGCTGAAAGCCGGAAGTGGAATCACTCCGCATTTCTATACGCACTACTAGTCGACACCACCGGCTTATATACTGCTCTATTTTCTGTGACCGATTAGGATGGTGACCGCTGTCATATTTTGCATAAATACACAGAAAAAGACTGTGCAAGATTTACCCGTATATAATATTTTTCCTCTGCTGCCCCTCAGGAAAGGGCTCGTATCTCTAATGTAATCAATTGCAAAAGTGAACTGCAGGTTATAAATACAAGTTGAATAGTCGCTACAAGTCACGTTTTGATCAGTTTCGTTTTCTCGCTGGCCTACACTGCAAGTATACGAAGCCTGTTTTATTAATTGTGTTAATTATCGAAACCAATTTCTGCAATCACGAGCTTTCTGAACACGCTGATGCATTTTTCTTTTCTCTTTTAACTATCCGAATGACTTCAGCGGCGGTTGAGTAAAAGTTGAGCACACTGAGCACGCGCACGTGATTCTGGCGAAGCCCTTCCGCCGGTCCTCCCCGAAGCGTTGTTTCAGTTTTCTTCTTTTCGCCTTTTCGCTGCAATTGTTTCTGCTCAAGCCAACCTTCCAACCACGTCGGACGGTCTGTCGCCGGGGCTGGCCGGGGCGCGGTTGGTTAGCGCTCGCGCCGCTGCGTGTGCCGTCTCGTTGTGGTTGTCATTGCGTTCCGACAGCGTCGCCCGCGTGCGCCGGGAGCCACTTGATTTTCACTTTTCTGTCTTGCAGTTTGACCATTGACCGCTCGCAATACTGGCTCGGTCTCCCGGCAGATTTCGCCTTTGGTGAACTTTCGCGCCGCCTGTCTCGAGTCACTCAGCACCGAGTGGCAGTCTGCGTCGGCGATGGCCAGTGCCACCTCCTCCGCTTGTTCTGCTCCAGCGCTTCTCACGCTCGCTGCCGTCCTCGTGGTGCCGGTCGACGCCTCGATGAGAACCGCTGCGAAGGCGTTCCGTTGACATTCGGCCGCGTCCCACGTACCGCGCGTGCTCGTCGATGGCATGCAGGTCGATGAGAGCCTTCGCCCTCGCTTTTTGTTTGAAGCATTTTTTTATCGAGTTGCTCGATGAAATGTGCCAAATGAGCCAGTGAAGGCGAGTCATATATCCCGAGACAGAGAAATACTTAAATACACGGACATGATCCCATATATCTGTGTACGTTCGTCCTGTCCAGCCTCAGTCGTGGTGTCAAATACTTCATACTTCACCGCACTTTAAAGCAAAAAAATTGGGTATGACAGGCGTGCAAGTTCGGCGGAACCGAGGAGGCCATTTGCAACTGATCTGCACGCAGAACTGACCGATCGCACCTTTAATGAGAGCACGCTCTTTACTAAACCGCACAATAAAAGACGACAAGAGTATCTCGTCCGGAGAACATTGAAGTCAACTCACGCCTGTGCGTAGCTTCCTGTGCATTTCTATAGATTTGGTTAAATTTCTCGAGCACGACGCCAGCGGCCAGCTGTTTACTGCTGTACATGGTAAAACACGCGACGGAAGCAAAAAGGACAACCGCGATACTTTTTATCTGCCTCGGGTTTTAGTAGGTGCCTACCAATGTTGCCTGTACTCTTTGGCAATGTTTGTTTTCTGCCAGTTTAGGCGAACTGAGCCACACGCCTGTTTCGACCGGTTCTAATTTGAATAAATGGTAACCGACGCAAAAGAAAACAAGTTTCAAGTACTTATTTAGATTTTTGAAGTGGCTTTTACTATTGAACAACGGCATGCACTTGAATGTTCAATTCAAGAGTTTATAAAACGTGACTACCCCATGCTTGTCACCTGCCAACAGAGTGGTAACGCTCACTGGCTCGAGCCCAGTGGGTCGTTAAGTAAGCCTGTGGGGTCGTTACAACCGTCAAAACGCATGATGACGAGGGGGTGCTCACTTTTTCTTAGAGTGTAGTTCCTACTGCTTAGAACTTCGTCTGCCTCAACGGTCGACTTGTCTCCCATTTGTAGATGAGAAAGTTAGCCAGTGCAGTACAGCCGCAAGCCTGGGGTCTTTAAAGGGGCTATGCAACAATTTTTGTACTTTGCGCAAATACCACTTAGAACGGATCCCTGACGTTAATGACCTATGAAATACGCGTTCGTTTTTCACCCCACGCAATAGAAGTCCCAGAAAAAAATTAAAGAAAAACGAGCAGCGTTCACCCCCTCAACTCGCAGCCAGAACAAGCGGCCACGTGACCTGGAATCGAATATATGCCGCCAATGTTAATCATAGCCACGCGCTGGTGTTGGCAAAGCACAGGACACGCGCTGAGTTCCAGACATTGTTATGGCTCGGCTATTGTCGTCGTTGCAGCGATTGGACACGGGCCACTACCCGAATGCTTCTCGAGCTAGTAATTATCACGAGCCCAAATCGAGTGCCCACGCAATGCTCGGGTCCAATCTATGAACCGCATTCAAATATCGTCATTGGAGGTACTGCGGATCGCAGTACCTCCACGTTACGTCATCAAATTTTGCAAAGGAGAGATTGAATGAAAATGATAGCTTTTGTTCTTGAAATTACACCGCAACAAAGGAATTTCTTGGCCAGTGGCGTTGCGTGCGAGTATCCTTGAGTCCCACCAGTGCCAGTAAGCTCGTGTAAAGTGAAAAACATTCCAACTGAATATCGTTGCACAGCTCCTTTAATAATAATAATAATTGGGGTTGTGTGGATATTTATACAGCGAGTCGTTGGTCAGCCATTTTAATGTTGCGACGAGTCACTCGCTGTAGATGAGCAATTTAGCCAGTGCAGTACAACCGCTAGCCTGGGGACTTTAACGTGCACCACGCAGTAGTGATACACGACCGCACGCCGGTACGATGCTCATCCAGATCGAAACGGGCAGGGGTGGGGATTGATCGAACCCAGGATCCCTGGGTTCTGCAGCGCGAGCTTTCGCTCCACGTGCTCCGAGCTGGTGTGCGCTAAAGTCACGTGTGCGCTAGCCCACTTGGCCACCGATCCCCCTGGGGTCTTTAATGTGCATCACCCAGTAGTAATGCACGACCGCACGCTGATACGATGCTTATAAAGGTCGAAACGGGCAGGGGTAGGGATTGAGCCCAGTATCCCTGGGTTCTGCAGCAAGAGCTTTCGCTCCACGTGCTCCCAGCTGGTGTGCGCTAATCCACTCGGCCAACAATCCTGTTTTTTTCTTCTTTTTATTGCATAATATTGCCATTTCAGCACGGCCAGTGGTCCTATCTACAATATACATTGCATATTCAGTCTACTTACAACTTTTCAATGTTTAGTCTAATTGGGAATTCTAAACACATTGTCTATTCGCTATGTTAGAGGGAAATAGAAACAACTGAAACTGGCGAGCTACAGGTTCCGCTCATGCTTTCAGTTGGACCCCAGAATGTGGAATATTTTCATGGTGGCGCTTCGATCAAAGTGGCTGGGTTCGCCTAGATTTTTGGCGTAGCAACTTGCTTGAGTTGGCGATGGTGAAAGAGGACTTCGCCTCTTCTTGTCTTAATATTCGAGGTGACGATTTAAATTTTGCCGCTCTGATAATCTCGCATTCCTGCGGCTAATGAGGTTTTGACGTTCAGAGTACATATCAAGTACTCTAGTCCTCTATATGAAAGAAGTATAATTTAGAACCATAGAGTTATTACAATAAACCTTAGAGGCTCAGCTGGCGCTAGTGTCTACGGGACTTCTTGTTGCAAATTGAACCAGACAGCAACCAGTCTACTTTTCCAGTCTTCCTGTGTATTCCTATGGGAAAACGTACGTGATATTTTTCTCTTCGCCAGGGAATAACAGAAATCAGCGTAGTTTCTTTACTTGTAACCGATACTATGTAGCTTTATTCATATTATTAAAGTGTAATTTATTTACTTAATGTTCATTTTATTACTGAGCGATGTTTAAGTTAGCAAAAATTGAGGCTCAGGTCTGTGTTGTACAGCATATGTGACTACGACCTATCAAATAAAGCAAAAAGAAAAATTAAAAAGTGCGTTGTGTTTATTCATATGACAGATGACTGCTTTATTTTGATTATTCATACACAGTTTGTAACTAACCCAGTACTTGCTCCTCGTTCCATAACTCCATGCTTGGTCCTTGTCGTCTGTCTTGATTTTTTTTTATTTGGCCTATATTGGCATCATTTTCGTGTTTTATCAAGCTGATTCACTCTGTGTGCTTCACAGCATTGACTATATGCATAAATACGGGCCCTATAATGGTAGTCTGCAACGTCAGCACGTGTTATACATGTTAATTGGGCTATTTTAGCTCAGTGTTCGACGCGCTGAATTCTAACGAAAAACGCTCTGACACATATTTTTGTACATGCGATTGTAAAACGTTACTAACTTTTTATTCTATCACAACACTAAGCGATATTTGCTCTTATAATCGAGCGCGAAGAGAAAACGCATTTGCGGTTTCCATTTGGAATGCATTACCGGAAGTCAAATTTAGACTGGTTGCTGCCTGCTTCAAAATGCAACAGCACACTAGCGCCACCTAAGCGTCTAGCGTTTCTTGTAATAACTTTATGTTTAGAACCGGCAAGCTAGGGGGATCAGTGGGCGAGTGGTCATGCGCACACTACAGTTCCTGTATAGGCTCCCTACGGGGGCCAGAGTTGCGCGTTCATCCACGTAGCGCCGTCTTTCCTGCATGGCATGTTGATCCAGCTCCTCACGTGACTGAATTCGGCGAATAGCAGCGCCGCGCGTTCGAGGCGCGCGGCGCGCTCAAAAGCAGGGGAACGTTCGGCGGGCGCGCGCAACGTCTACTTGCCTGCACGGCACTTGATCCAGCTCATCACGTGAACGCGCAACTCTGGCTCCCGTAGGGAGCCTATACAGGAACTCTAGCGCACACCAGCTCGGAGCACGTGGAGCGAAAGCTCGCGTTGCAGAACCCAGGGATCCTGGGTTCAATCCCCGCCCCTGCCCGTTTGGATCTGGATGAGCATCGTACAGGCGTGCGGTCGTGTATCACTACTGCGCGGTGCACGTTAAAGACCCGAGGCTAGCGGCAGTACCGCACTTGCTAAATTGCTCATCTACACCTGAGACACCAGACGCCCACTGAGGCAGACTAACTTCCGGCTGTATAAACATACACACAACAATTTGCTTTGCAGCGAGCTGAACAATAGACTGATGAAATGTTTTTAATACAGAATGTGCTTTATCAGCCAATTTCTATGAAAAAAAAAACGCTTTTGAATTCACCGCTACGCTCGATCGTTATCACGCTTGATCGTTATCACGCTCGATCGTTAAGAAGGTCGTTAAAAATGGCCACTCAGGAAACTAAACTGTTAGCTTTTAAAATGCTGATAAGACCAAGTATAGAACATACCAGTGAAGTGTGGGACCCGTAAAAAAAGAAGTTAGTATTAAAATTAAAGAGGATTCAGAAATTGGCGTTGCGCTTTATTTTTTCGAAGTATAGGAGGCTAGATTCACTCACGGAACTGTATTCCAGGGCAGGAATCAATCTACTGTAAAAGAAGCGGAGGAACAAACGCTTGAAAATGCTTTACATGATTTTAAACGGGACACTTCTGCTAGACAAATATATATTGATACGACACCATAGCTCTAGAATTACGCGAAACAAACACACTAAACACTTAAAGAATATGGTTACGCCAAAAATTGCTTTGAAAATGCATATTTCTTCCGAACGATGAAGGAGTGGAATGCGCTGCCAGAAAGCACTGTTGCAGACACACACCGTTTCTGAATTCATGAGAGCTCTGCAAAAGTTATCGTAAAATTTATATATACAAATCTGTTGCTCACAGTGCTTTTTGTATTTCTTTTTTGTGAGCGTGTTTCCTTTGTGCTTTATAATACAACCGTAGAGTACGCTAGTAATGTTATGCTGTACAACATGTTCTGTGTGGCTATTTTATGTTCACTTTTGTTGCTCACCCCGACCATGGTCCCCGTTGTGCAGGACTGATAGTATTGTCAAATAAATAAACATAAAAATCAAGCGTTACGCTCGATCGATACACAGGTCAAGGTCCTATGGACAATATAGCCCCTTATGGGCTATATATCTTTTATGATCTTGACGTTAGAGGTCACGTCAAAAACCGCGTTACGACGATGTGACGTTACGACGACGCCACAACGTCATCGTCGATTACGAAGTTACGAGACGCCAAGAGGCTGTCGTAGGGTCGTCGCGACATCGCGTCACGTCGAAGACGACGCCGTTACTTACGCGTGATCAAGTCGGCGTTGTAAAGCGGTCGTGAAGTCACGCCGCGTTGAGGACGACGTCGATGTTGTAATTGTCGCCGACGTTGACGTCGGTGCCCCAAACAACGTAAAACGTCTTTATGACGTCACGCTAACGTCGTCCTGACGTCGCGTGACGTTGTCGTCAACGTAAACGTCACAACGACGTCACGACGAATCCTTGACGTCGTGTAAAGTCTCCGCCTTCGCCAACATCAACGTCGCCGAGCCGTCACCATGAAGTCTTGACGTCATGTAATGTCGTCGTCGTTGATGATGACGTCGACGTCGTGGTGTTGTTGGGACGTCGTCGTGACGTCGAATGTTGACAACGAGATTGACGACCTGACGCCAAGCGTCTTTATGACGTCGTGTTGAAGACAAAGACGTTGTCGTCTTGACGTCGCGTGACGTCGTCGACGCCGTCGTCAACGTCAACGTTGACATCGGCGTGGTTGTTAACGCAATATGACGTCAGAATGCACTCTTGATGTCGTGTAACGCGTGTTGTCAACGTCGATTACGACCGTCAAGGCGTCGCCGTGATGTCGCTTGTCGTTGTCACGACACGTCAGGTCGCGGTGACATTACATATAGACGTGACGCCTGACATCTAGGTTGTATAACAAATCCACCGGGGATCTATTGCTTTATGACTTTAAGCAGTGTGCCAGTCGAGCTTGGCGTTGGAACAAAACGGCTTTTTCATAAAAATCGGCTAATCCAAGCAACTTCGCTCGTAGCGCCCTCTACTACTTCAGAAGATAAAAACAGCGCAAAAAACGATGGACCCGATCAAGGCCTACACTGACAGAGCGATGACTCTCAACTAAATTTTTTGAACGCAACGGTGCAACTTATACAACAACAGCGAGAACAAAAAGGAAGGGATCAGCCTGAAAACACAGATCAAAAAGCACAAGAAAACAATGTACCGCCTCTAAAAAGCCATACAGATTGCACGCGCGCTAAAGCCAAGCAAATCAAGAGGCCTGAAAATTAATCTCCTCTATTGACAAGGCAATCGAAGGACTGCTGACACACACAGCGCCCAATCTTTCTATTTGTAATGCCTCAAGAATTTCGCGTGTCAGCTGCTTCCGGGACGTTTCACTATCTGAAAAAGTTGAAACTGGGGCTGGCATCCGCAGTCACGGCAGTGTATGCCATAAATCGTCAAAGAGACGTTGTAGGAATGCTCCCTTAGCCTGCCCGTCTGGCCAACATAACGCCTGCAGCAAGACAGAGGGAGGGAATAAACAAATCCCCCAGCGCAGGTGACGTAACGATTACGATACTTCGTAGTGCAGGCCACTGTGTAAGAAGACTCAGGTGAGGACAGCGCGCCGCTGTCCGAGACGAGATAATGCTCTCTCGCCGCAGTAGTTCTCACGGTTGTTCATAGATGGCGCCAAGGAGTGATGCCCACTAAAGTTCCTTGATATCTCTTTTACAAGCAACGACAACCAATTCAAAGGACACAGCAATTCCGCTGGAACGAAATGGTGGCACTGAGTTTAAACCTCTGCTGTGCGCCGCCATTCGCTTCCTAAAACCTGCACCGTCACAAAGTCGGCACTTCAAAGAATGTCGCTACTTGTAGGAAGCTCTTATCTAGGAACTTTAGTGACCGCGCTAAAGTCCCTTGTTAAGATCCTCCTACAAGTAGCGACATTCTTTGAAGCGCCGACTGTGTGACGGTGCAGGTTTTAGGAATCGAATTGCGGCGCACAGCACGGCTTCGAACTGAACGCCGCCATTTCGTTCCAGCGTAATATGCTTTGTCATTTGTATTGGTTTTCGTTACTTGCAAAACATGTATCAAGGGACTTTAGTGCCCGCTAGAGTTTCTGTATAGGCTCCCTACAGGAGCCAGAGTTGCGTGTTCAGCCATCTTGAAATCTCAAGTTATGCGGGAAAGTCACTCTTAACGTGTGCAGGGGCCAATCCACCGGTAGGCCCAGTAGATAGGCCTAGTCCCCTCGGGTCCGTATGCGGTGGTCTACAATCACGTTGCCGTGGCTCCGCGAGTGTTCCGCGTCAGCGTATAATGTCAGACGCGTGATGTCCACGTTTTCGGTTGACATCATGGTGAAAAGCGTACTAAGATGGGCCTATTTTCGTCGTTTTCGTCGTCTTCATTGCCTCTCTTCATCAAAATATAACCGCCTGTCTTCATCGTCGTTGCAATGCTCACGTAGACGAAATCAACGTCAAATTGTACGTTTAGTGTTTATACAGCGTATAGGACGGTCTGCCAGGAAGGGGCGACACTGGTTTACACTGTGGATGAGCAATTTTGCCAGTGCAGTACGACTGCTAATTTGGGGTCTTGGACGTTCTCACGCAGTAGTGATACACGACCGCATGCCGGTACGATGCTCATCCAGGTTAAAACCGGCAGGGGTGGGGCTCGGACCCAGGATCCCTGGGCCCTGCAGCGCGAGCTGTCGCTCCACGCGCGTTGAATTGGGTGTGCACTTTAGCTTACTCGACCACCGATTCAAGTGGATGGAATATGAATGACACGACCGAAGGAAGTGTCTGGACGAGAAACGTCCATTTTTCCTCCGCTGTCTTCGATTTGCTGTTTAAACAACACCACAGGAAAAACCTTGTCTTGAAAGGTAGTTTGAGAACTGTCTCACAGATACAGTTCTGTGTATCTGTGAGACAGGCACACTGAACTATATCCCCTCGTCGCTGGAGAAGATGCTAGGACCTTGTTTTACCCCAGTTCTATCAAAGAGGGCTCTGTTTGCTTTAAGCGATTTCATCTTGGAAACAAAAATAGCGGACACTTATTGAGAGTAATATTTCTTCAACAAGAACAACAGACACGCGGCACCAAAGTAGAAACATCAGTATATGATAAATTTGCATAATACGTCCTGCAACTGTGAAATTTTGTATATTATACTCATATACAATGGTTATATATTATCGCGCTATAATGATCTTTTAATGTAAAAAGTGCTATAATAGTTTAATGTGCGTACCGCTCCCTTTCGTGTATGCTGTACAGTACACAACGTACGTTCGAGTGTAGGAATTATATATAAATAGCATGACAAATCATTGCACCCTAGTGTATATAGGGTGCTTTTATAACCTGGAGTGTATTGCAGGGTGTTCTGTGCAGTGTTTAGTTTATGTGACAACTGTGAACTCTCAAGGAAATGAACAGTAATCTCTCAAGTTCAAAGGAGTAGCTAGCGCTGCTAGAGCAGCAGCCAATCTCTCCTTTGTAGGTATTTTTATCAGTTATTAAAGAAAAATGATACGATCTATGAATGGAAGATATACCGCCTCATTCAACAGTAAAGACCAGGAGCATAGTTTGCTACTGACTAGTTAGCGGCTAGCGCCTAACGAAGCTGCGGAGCGGCCGTAGCAGAGGCTTTCCTGCGCAGCGCTAGATTTTTACGTCACGTGATCGTATTTGACGAATAGCGGCGTGGTGGCACGTGGGAAACAGACGCGCAACTCTGGCTCCTGTAGCTTATACAGGAGATATAGAGCCCGTTAGGTGCACGCTTCGCCGTGCGCTTCGCCTCCACGCTGAGTTCCCCAGCTGCGGGAAGTGCTACTGAACGATTAGGGGCAGCGCGTGAAACCCGGCTACTCCCAATTTATTTTCTTACGCGGTATTCAATCATTAGATGCGTTCGCAGATAAATCTGTGTAACGTCGAAAACCCGCGGATACCAAATTAGGGTATACTGTATAGGGTTGTTCGTTTTCGGGTTTTATATTTTTTTTTAATTCAGGGGGTAAAAATCGGGTGGTATTTTTCAAGCTCATAATCGGGGAGAAATCGGGTTTTTTGTGGAAACAATCCGAAATTCGGGATTTTTTCGGGTTAAATTTAGAAATGCACTCAGTCAAAAACTCATCTTTTTTTTTTTATTGAAGTTACATGGCGTGCCGAGGTGGTTCTACCTGCACAGGGGGGACGGAAATGTCCCTTAGAGGCCCCGACGTCTATTGTCGCTTTTCCTCGGCCGGCCTCTGTAGAATGTCACGGTGAGTTAGCCGCGCTCGTTGGGCGGTTGCTTGAGTTGAGAGTCGTGCAGCGTCCACGGTGCCGCACGCAGCTTGCGAAATGAGCTATAGGTCACTGTTGTCCCGAAATATGGTAGCTAGCGTGCGTGCGCCGCAAACTCTGTGCGGTGTAAAAATAAATAGGTTGGTTGTGTGGTTTTGAATTCGGGGAGAAATCGGGTTTAACCCGACTCTCTTGAAACATGCTCGGGGTGTAAAAATCGGGTAAAATCGGGTTTTACCCGAAAACGAACAACCCTAGGTATACATAATTCACGGAGCTAGCGAACTAATCGACCCGCCTATTCTCTGATGTCTCACTTTCGCCGGACGGATGCCGCTGTTGCGATTAAATGGGGTTGGGCGACGAGGATGAAAATCGTGATTTGGTCTATCTTTAGAATCTGGCTCTTGTTGTGACCTCTTGTCCCACTCCTTCATGCACGCTCGGGAACCCCTCACCGGAAACTTCATAGGATAAGGTAGCAGGCTGATACTCATTTGTAATAGTAGATGTTTCCATGAAAACGTAGAGTGTACATGGGGAATCATTATGTGCAAGACAACCGAACACACTCAATTAGAGTAGAAGTGTTGAAAGGGTATGAGACAAGTGGATAATAAAATATTTCAGTGCCCAGAAAAACAAGTATGTTAAAGGGAAACTGGTCTGGCTTTGTATTTGAGGAAAAACTCTTAAATCGTATTCATTTGGCCTCCAAGATCCCGATTATCAAGATTGTGTTTCAATTTGGGGCACGGATGTGGCAGAAAATTATTTCCAAAGCACCGCTGAAGCCCCTTCTTTCTCAGCATTACGTCATAAAAGTAGTTCTCGGAATCTCCGTTCTCGCGCATCTTCGGCGCTTATCAAAGATGTGTGTGCGCAGTCTTGCTATTAAAAAAAAATATATATATATATATATATATATATATGCAAAAGTAATGTGCGCAGACACAGCAGCCGTAGGATGATAAAAATAAAATTCTAATTTAATGGCGAAAAAAGTCACGCAAGAAAAAAGGGGTGAGGTGCCGAAAAAAGTTGTCTTGGTTTACGGGAATAATGAAGACTAGGCACAAGAACGTTAGTTACGAGGGAAACAAACTTTTAAAAACGACCGAGTAAAAGTCAAAGTTAAAACACAAGAACTTATAAAAATAAATTGTTAAATGAAAAATAAAATTTAAAAATTAAAAATAAAAAATAATAAAAAAAGAAAGGGGCTAGACGTCCGTCGACGTTTCGGCAGTGGCACTGCCTTCTTCTTCATATATATATATATATATATATATATATATATATATATATATATATATATATATATATATATATATATATATATATATATATATATATATAGAAAAAGATATCACGACTGGTGTTAGTGCGGGCAAATATATCTGGCGGGCTTGCAATTGCATGCGTTGCATGCCCACACCAGCGACACGCCTTTGGCGGCCGAAATTTCCTTTAATGACGTTACGACTGATAGGATGTTCTTCATGTTTTCTCGTGTTTTGTTTGATCTTCGGAGAAAACAAATGTGATACTCACATTCACGAGATAAAATATTCTACAATTCACCTATAACTTATTTTGTTCCAAGAACATTTTCAGCTTCCCTTTAATAATAAATCATGAGATTGGTTAAGTAACCTTGAAAACAACTTATTTACATTCCACATTACTGTCAAAGAATTCTCACTTCACACAGTTCAACAAAGGCGTTGTAAATCGGAAGGTGCAATGAAGACTTCGCTTTTCAGACGTTGCAAAGCCTGGCCTGCTTCTTTTTTCTTTTGCCTTTTGTCTGCGTCCCTAGCGTCTGCTTTACAGTGCTGCCTTATACGCGTACTAACTAAATAGTGCAGTACCTTTGACACTGCCTGATTTTTGTGCTGGCTGCAAGGAAATGTTACGTCACAGGATTTAAGAACATGATCGATGTTGTCCCAGAACACATTTAGGTCGTTCATATGTTCCGAGCAGTACTTCTCTACACAATGAAGGATTCCATAGAGGCGAACATTTGGGTGAATGAGCCCTTTACGTGTCTTGCAGGTGGGATGCTTCCTTCTGTGTTGCCAAAGACACAGAAAACGACTACTTGCAAATTTTACACGAAACATCTTGCCTAGTTTTCTGCACAGAAAACCACTTACATAGTACACAATGCAGTCAGCCACTTGAGGTTGACTCTCATCACTGGCCACAACCTCATCACAATCACAAGCTTCGGTTGTGATCGGACCGTCGACTTTTTCCTTTAGCCGTTCCAGGCTCCATACACAATCCTCTCCTTCGTGGTTCTTGAATGTACATCTGAAAAAAGAAACGTCTAGCTGTGGTGCCTCTCCGTTCAGTGCTTGACGATTCCCAAACGTTAAAGGCTTGTGGAAACTGTACACCATCGACATTCGATACAATCTAAGAAAAGTAGGAATGTCGGGATGATCGTTTTCACACTCTGCTTGCCGGATTTTCCCGAAAATTTTTTCCAAGGGATCTTGATTGAATTTGGCGGTGGGAACGTAATCATAATCACAGTTGTTCTATATATTTCTATAGTATATTTCGGACATTCATCGTATCAAACCTCATACCAATCAAAAGCCATTTTACTTCAAGTCCGTATTTCACCCGCTCTCTTCAAAAGGTGCCAGACAAGGAACGATATCGCCCTCGCTTTATGACTTGCATCCAAGCATGCGAATTGTCATCTTTTTTCTTCTGTGGCTGCTAATGCCTGCTCAAGACGACGCTTAATGTCTTGACTGTCGGTCTCCACTGCCGCCACCTCGGTTTCTGTGGTAAGTGTAGCATGCAACTATATTTACTCCTTGGTTGCCGGCATGACATCCCTTATCACATCTTTTTCCTCAGTGGCGTCCAGGATATGTTCATTTGACTCTTCGACTGCAATAGATGCCCCCGTGATTCTGGCATACGTATTCACAAATTCGTCACCACTATGTCCAAATCGGAAACAAATCGGCCATTTCGGAACTCGACACTCCAGTCTTATGTGTTCTGTGAGTTCACAGCGTAAACAGAGCCGTGCACGACCTGGGATAACGATCAGCGCAGTTCCGCCAAATATCTTTATCACGGTGGGGTATATTTTCGATGTTTACGCCTGTCTTCAGTTCCATTCGGGCTAATCTGATTGTCGATTCCACACCTTCGAAACCTTCAGCACGCCAAGTTTCTCTTGCAAGTTCAGTCAAGTTACCGTAGGGCTCCAAGAACTTACGTACGACCTCGTTGGGTACATGGAAGGGCACCCAGTGCAGTCCGAGGCACATTTCAGTGCTATTACGACCGAGCACGAAACACTTCAGGTTATTTACCTTGAGTTCCTCGGCTTCAATCACCCGCTGTTTTGCCACTGCACATCGAAGGGTCAGCATCCACACGTGATTCATCTGGTAGAACCCAAAGGGGGCGATATCTCTCAAGAAATCGCCCCTTCCAAGCTCCTCTATGAAGTCCTCGATCGGTAGGGTCGTACTTGGAGGTCGCAGTGTAAAAAAACACTGAGATTAGCGCAGCAGTTTTCGTGATCAGCGGTGGCAGGATAACTTTGTATTCACCATTTGAGGCAAAATACGGTGATTCGCGACCGTGGAAGGCCGTTGAATACGCTTTTTCGGAGCACATTCTTTTTCGAACGTCCGACTTTCTCAGCGTCACAGAGACAGCTTGAGCTACGCCCAGGTCACGCAGACACACTTGAGTGGCTTGAAAACGAGTGGAGGTTTATATTTAGCTTCGGTGTTAAACTCTCAAAGGCGAAATTTAAGCGTCCTCCTGTAATTTTTATCGGTCCACATAGATATTTATCGCTGCACACGTTGTGGCTCTCCCGAACGACTGCATGGAATCCAAACGTTTTATGATGCTCCTAACACTGTATTATGTAATAAAAATTTAATTACCTACCTTTCCGCTTATGTACAGCTGTTAGGTAACACGGACCACAGTTTGAAAGATTATTACAGATATCTCGACTTTCCGCTTTCATTGAGACTTGCAAAGAGAATATGAGTAATGTATCCGCGCAGTTTCATTCAAATGTACTGCATATTTTTGCTCAAAACTACTAGACCTACAGCTTTATGTGTGTGTGCTTTGCTTTAAGCACGGTACGTGAGACGGCATCAGAAATTTGCTTTGAATTTTGTTTTACTGCTTGCAGAATACTTACGTTGTGTAAATAAACTGATGTCCCGTGAAAGTGATTCTGGTCGTTCCTCAATTTTCTTTCATTAGAGAGTTTTAGTATTGCGTATAGGAACAAACGCAAACCCCTTACGTTAGCGTTAACGTTGCGTCCTCCACTTTGCGCATGCGCCATACGTACGGACTGCAGAGAGCTATGCGTACGTATGCTCGCTATCGATTTTTGTCAGTGTATGTAGCGGTCCCCTGCGTGCCGTTCTCGTTGTTCTCGTCGCGCACCGGAGAGCGCGAGACTACTCCAGTTTGAAAAATGGCGGCGGTGAGGCAAACCAGTGGAAGTGCTACGTGCGTGGTACGGGTTCGCCTCACCATTGAAGATGACCTCAACCTCCGCAAAGAAATCAACGCGACGAACCCTTTCGAGCGCCCACAAAGATGGGTGTCGATAGCCAAGAACGTTGGCGACGCCGTCGAACCCAAAAAAGGTGTTTACCGTGCGGTCGGTACGCGAGCAGTGCGACCTATTGCTTGCATACTTCCAAGCAAATGACGAGGCCAACATAAGATAGTAGGGATCCCACAGCACATTGGAGCGAACCATAGACCGAGCTGCTGGTCTCACAGTCCTAAAAAAGAATACAAAACACTTTCACAGCTGGCACCCGGAAAGAGATTCACGCACTTCGTAGCAAAGCGAAGAGATTCGCGGCGTTGGATTGGTGTGACCGAATACCGGTCTTGGATTGTTTGAAGCAGTTTGCAGGAGCACATCTAGATGGCGCTGCAAGTCTTTACGTATGCGTTTGCCTTCCGCGCTGTACTAAATGTGTCCGTTCCATGCGCTCCGTAACGTTTGGCCGTCAGCTTGTGTGCGTTGTACGCAGTGCTGACGCCAGGGTCTTTACGCTATTCGAAAACTCTCTATTACTTATGTGACCGCAAATGTTTTGAGCCGGGAATCGCTGACCGAGTATGTTAATCCACCGCTGCTTAAAGCACATCGAGCGAAAGCTCGCGTTTCAGAAGCAAAACCTAGGGGTCCTGGGTTCACTCCCCACCCCTACCCGTTTCGATCTGGGTGAGCATCGTATCGGCGTGTGGTCGTGTTTGACTACTGTATGATCCACGTTTTCGACCCCAGGTTAGCTGTTGTACTGCACTGACTAAATTTATCATATACAGATGAAACACCAGACGTCCATAATGGATAACTAATTTCCGGCTGTCTAAACATGCGCAGAACGTTTTTATCATTTATATCTTGAGAGGTAGAATTTGATATTGGCGTTTGAAGAAGAAAAACTTCGGTTGGCTATGTTTTGTACAACATAATTGTTGAAAGAGCGCGTTAAATTTAAACGAGCTTCTGGTGCTACGATATTTGAAGAAAGTACTTTTGAAGAGACTACGCTTTTTTAATAAACCATAATATACATTACATAATATTTAGTTCAGTTCCAAAACTGCAAATATAAGAAACAAAATGGGAAATTAGCTTTTTCATAATTTGCAATGGCCCACGAAGTGCGTGATCTCTTTCCGGGTGCCAGTTGTGAACGCGTTTTGTCTTTTGTTTAGAACTATGTGTGCTTAGGTCTGTGTGTGTTCACACACACACATACATGGGTCGAGTTTGAGATGCATAAGCTCAGTGTTTTTTTTTTTTCTGAAGTTATTTACCTCTAGTATTTTTTTGTATATTACATGAATATAATATAACTACGACTCTAGCATTAGCTACTGTGAGCTGTGCTAAGATTATTTCGAGAGAACTCGTATTAGTCGAATAATGTCTATATTTTTTTAAACTCATGGCGCCAACGTTAGCATGTCTTTATATAAAATTTGACTTCGATCAATTGGCATTCAAAATGACGTTGAGCTCACCAACGTAGGTATGTATACAGTATGCGAGATGATAGAAGATGATGATGTAGCGAAGTTAAGAAAAAACAATTAATAAAAATCAATACGAGGGCAACTGAAATGCTCGCCGTTCCCCTCGCCGTATTACTGTTGCCATAGTTTTTTTTTCGCGAGTGGTTATAGTTTGTAATGAATAACCTTTTACGCATAAATCTATTTAAGGATATATACTTGCTCTTATTTATACTATGCGTAACAAGTTTATCGATAACAGCCTTTATTTGTAAAAGTTATGTGCAAGGAAACGAATCATACATCCTTACGCTTAGTAAGTGAAACATGTTTTAGAGTGTAGTGGTGACCAAAAACCGTAGCTGGAATACAATTTCGCCACAAACCCTCCAACATGCTACGAAAATCGAGAAACAAAACAAAAAAGTATTTTCTGGTACACACATACACCCTACTCTAGACTTCAATGACACTACTCTACACTACCGAGGCGCACGCCACCCTCACGCCTGCACACCGACCCGCAGCCCTGACGTCACGCCATTACGGTGGCGCTCTTGTCCCCACGGCGCATGCGCTGACGTTTCACTCCACGCGAATCTGATTTCTGCCTACGTGCAGTGCCCACCCATGGCGTGGACAAACGCTCTCTTGTTTGTAATCGGCTTGTTAGTCTAAACAGAGCGGTGCATACTGTTCGCCCGCAAAAACAAGACAGGTTCGACGAAGAAAAAAAATTAGAGATTTACAAATCTCTGTCATGCGAAATTAAAGCACAGCTCTTGAGGACTAGGGGAGGATATGCCCCTCCTCCTACTTCGTACCCTCTCCTCCTACATCTCCCCCTCCATTCCCTCCTCTCCCCTCCTGCTCCAATTCAGTTTCGCCGTTAAATTTAGTGGGTAAAATGACGTCACATGACTTTGTGTCACGTCCCCTATGGACAAATACAGTTTCTCCGCTAGATTTAGCGGGGAAATCGACGTCACGTAACCTCATCACCAGTTCGATTCCGCGCTAGAAACTTACTTTTTGCGCTAAATTTGGTGAGGAATTGCATTGGTGTTGAAGCAGCCGCCTCGGTGGCTCCGAGGCGAGAGCGCTGGCCTACGGATCCCCATGTGGCGGGTTCGAATCCCGGCCGAGGTGCCCGCAATCTGACGGAGGCTTATTGCGGAGAAGGCGCCGTGTAACCGAGCTTTCGGTTGCACGTCAAAAGATCCCCAGGTGGTCCAAATTAATCCTCAGTCCTCCGCTGGGGCGTGCCAGATGCCCGTCGTTGGTTGGGCACGTAAAACCCCCAAATTTGATTTTTGATTGGTGTTGAAGCCCCAGAGCGGGGAATTGAATTGGTGTTTAGGTCACGTGACGTCAATTTTCTCGCTAAATTTAGTGCGGTTACGCCGACGCCGACGGCGACGCCACGAAACACGAAAATGGGCGCCTGAGAGTTGCGCTTTCGGGGAGGGATGCGCTCAAGCACATCACTCCCCGAAAAGCATCTCTCGTGTGAGTGCCCGTTTAGGTGGCCGGAGAAAATATTTATATGTGCTGGATGTGCGTTTTAATTTAAAATGTGCAATATTTAATCTACTGATGATCGTGCGGTGTATGAAATCTAATGATTGATAAAACCGTGATAACTGAAAATGCTTCACTCATATAAAACAATCTCTAGAGTTTATTTCTTTAATTTCCGATAAGAAGACGCTAGAATGTAGGATCTTTTGGCTGTTTTAATATATGTGATTCACAATAAAAGGAGTTTCTTGTGGCAAAGAAAATTAGTCTTGGGGCATTAGCACCGGGTTTATTTCGCGTTTTAATATGTTGTTGATACACATCTACAGCAACCGTTTTTTCGACAATCATAAGCCTTTATAACCAGAGTACCTTTGTTTTGTTGTCTTTGAACCAAAAGTATGTCATTGGAATTAAGCTGGTAGTTAAAATTGATCTAATGCGTCATGCATTTCATCATAATTTTGTTTAGCAGTTCCACAAACCTGTTACCGATATTCCAGTTTCATTCGGAGCACATTTTATTCAAGTGTCAATCTGATGTCATTTTGCGCCGCTAACTCTTTGTCCTAGAGTGTAAAATTGAGGGCAAGGTATTTTATGTTATATTGAAGTCATTTGGTTATTTAAATTCTGAGAACTCGAACTGAAGATTTTAAAGGAATGTCATTTGATTCTTTATAGTGATGGCTGAGACATATCACAAAACGTCATTCATTTAGGGGCCTTCTGATGATTCTATATCACTTTTCATTTTTGATAATTTTGCCTCCATCATGAAACAATAGTATCGGTTGCCTTTGAAATACGACTAATGTGGCCTAATAGAATTAAAGGAGAAAATTGCTCCTTATTATTTTCTTTCGTGCATAACAGATATTCTCATTCGCTCGACTGATTAAGACAAGAGGAATATCCCGTCCCGAAACGAGGAGAAACTTGTGCAGGAAAAAAAAAACAATATTTTATTGGCGCCTTATTACTCTCACCCTAAAACAATCGCACAAAATATTAAGGGCACACGAATGATCTGTTCCAGCGTCAAAAGGCAAGGCTGATTCACCGATGCGTTGGTATATTTTTTTCTGTAGTGTTAATCGATGTAATCGTTTTATTACAGACGAACGTCTTTGACTTCCTAAAGCGACATGTCACAAACCGTGAAGTCTGAAAGTTCTCTCTCCAGCTAATGCCCTAAGTTAGTAAAAAGAGAAATAAGAAAGCCTATTTTATAATATCCCAAAGTTTAAACGTCAGAAGACGCAATTCGCCGAAGAGGTCTATGTGAGAATGCTGAACCGCTCGCAAGAATAAAAAAAAGAACGTAAAGCCTTTTGTCTGTAACATTTAGGAAGAGTAAAATGTCATATGAATGTTTTGTTGTTGTTCTTTATTAAGAACAAAGGAAGGTTACCATTACATTTCCTCTTCCTAGCTTGCCATGACAGTTTACTATTCTTAATGTTAAAGACAAAAGACTGAGTTCTGTGCGTTGACAAAAAGAACATAGTTCATGCTTTTTTTTTTTTACTATAGGATCTCTAAGGTAAGCCCCATATAGGAGACTCAGCCATTAGACTGAGCCTCCTATCTGGGCTTACTGCACTTTTTTCCCCTCATCTTTTTCCACAGAGTGGCGCACTTGACTACATATCTTTTTACGATGCTCCTTTCAATTTTTTTCTCTCTCAAATTATAGTTTTGAAAATATATAAATTTTAATAACAAAATAATAAAATGGACAGAAATATAATTACTTTGGCCATTTTGTGTGGCGCCATGTACTTTCTGGGCAACAATTTCCTTATCTAAAAGGTCAATCATTCTATCCGAGTTTTCGCGCTTTCATAATCATGGGCTGGTTTTCAGGCGCTTCACGCACAATGAATCATAATTTGGTAGTCTTGTCAGAATATGCGGGTGAGCGAAGGCATTACGGCCATAAAAATATGTGCAGTATCTACAACGAAAACTTCGTTTCTTTACACCAAGCTAGTTGTACGTGATTAATTTTTTTAAAAAAGTCGGTTATTGTGACTGTTGTTGAAATTGTTCGCTGGACATTTCTGAAAGATTTCATTGGAGGTAAATATTTGCACTTCACTACAGTGGAGAAAATAAATGCGACGAAGTTGCCTAGCGTAAAGCTCCACAACACAGATTTGAAATTAATGATTAACATTAATCAAAGCAATTTGAGTCTCAGAGGGACCGAAGTATTGGAAAACAAACATCTTATCGTTACTTTTTGTCAAATCTACAGTCGCGGGCGATGGGAAAAAGTTCAGGCGAGCGCGTGGCTCCGCAGACATTCAGTGCTATCTAACGGCAGAAAGTTGTTATCATCAAAACTATTGTCTGAACGAAAACCTAATTTCTTAACGCTTGTCTCCGAAAAATTTTCATTGCAATACTGGCTGTTGCAGTGAACATTTTCTGAGACAGGTTGCCAACAAGCCTCGGCAGGTGGACGGTCACGATCTGTGCTCAAAACACTTCCTTTTATATATATATATTTTTCCCCATCGCCCGCCACATACATGGTCTTTTATTCCGTCTCAGTCGTGCATCGCTCGTTGGAAAGAGATATAGCGATTTCGTTCAGGTCGTCGATAAACCGTTGAAAGCGACAAGAGAGCGCCCATTTCGGCTGCTGATTCAATCCAGTCAGCCGGCCGCAAAGTTAGGCAAGCCAATTCTCAAAAAACTTCCGGCTGTCAACTCGCGATCTGATTGCCTGGCACCGCGCCGTACGCTTCCGGGTTCGCCACGCCGAAATACGCCGAAGCGCCGGGATCTGTTTCAGTCGGCGCGTGTTTACGCCAACCTTGAGACGTTGAGGAAGCGCTCCTCCCGACGCCCGTTATACGCCAGAATTACGTCCGCCGAAACGCCCGTAAATACTTCGAAAATACGCACTACGTGGTTCGGCATTTATATAGACTCGCCTCGCTACACTGTTGTCCTGCAACTGCTCTTCCCTTTCCCCTGGGCACTGCAGATGGGAACGGGTCTTCCTTCGCAGGCTACAAACATAATAAGCCATGACTACGGCTTGGCAACCTAAATTCTATGAACCCACCTGCCCACAAAACACGGGCCATAGTTTACAGTGCACCGAATGTCAAGTCGCGGCCACATGCACCCACTTCATCTGGGACTGTTCAAAAATATTTGTTATTCGAAATCTCCACTTAGTGACGCGTCCCCGCAGTACCAACCTATAATTTACATTGAATAGACAAGTCCCTAACCCGCTAAACTCCAAGATCACCACAAGCAGATCCTGGGCTTTGCTTTCTTGCGTGCGATAGGACGATCTCACACACTATAACTTCAACCATCTTTTCAAGTTCAGACCCGTAGTCAGGGATACTTTTCGGGGGGAGGGGGGTCACTTTCTGAGCTCAGGGCTTCCCAACTTCAGACAAAATAGGGGGGGGGGGGTTAGCGATAAAATGGTATCAGTCGAGCTACCGGGGCCCCGAGGTCTTTCTGAGCAAAAAATACGATGTGCCTTTGATTTGCGAGCTCGTCACATTCCACAGGCTTGTATTACCTCCCTCCGGACGAGTGTGTCTAGTTTTCATCCAGGGTTCTGGTTATTTATATTGTTTATTGCTTGTTCAACATTGTTCATGTTGTGAGCCATTTTTGCATTTTCTTAATGCAGCAGTGCGGCGGGATTGACTCTATTTATGTTCACCGTCTTCCATAGTTCTCCCAGCTTCAATTTGCATGTGAAATTTACACCTGTGTCAATTCTGGAGGCTATGGACTTAGGCCATTATGCGCATGTACCTAGGTCGAAGCGACGTGTTTGTAAAAAGCAAGAAAGAAACAAAGAGAGCATTTTCCTTGATATTCCACGAAGCCGTCGTAAAGCTCTTCACCCCAAGATTTCGGGTGGGGATAAGAGGAGAGCCCGGGCTCCTAGTTTCCCGCCCCCTCCCCCTCCCTGGCTACTGGCTTGTTTTCAAACATTCAGTTTCACTTTTTCCCCTCCCTTCCCCCCTTACAAAATTATTTATGAGTTTCCATTGAATTTCTAATGTATTTTATACAGATACCTTAGCAACTCAATTGAAACTCATTTATAATTTTGGTAAGGAACCCGGCTGGCATGACTTTCTTCAAGAAACCGGGAGTGCATCCCTTTTCATGGAATTAAACAATGCTTCTATCATGAGCATCATCATCACGCACAGTGACGAATTTTCCTGTATTTGTTGTGTATTCGTTTTCTATTTTTTATATTCTGCAAAGTTTAAGACGTTACCACTTTCCACTGTTATTTCGTCCTCGACTGCGTAATAGCTCCTCCCTTCTCAACACTTTCAGCTTGATATTTCTACGTCACCAAGATGAAATGACATTTTCACGAGTGGCAGATGTACACATTAAATTTAGTGGCAGTGCGAGCGTCGGATTTTCCTGAGTAAAGGTAAATGTAGCTTTTTTACTTTTCGGTTGTTTTCTCCCCCACTATGCTCTGAAGGTGAACAGCCATCATATTACAGCTCAAGAAAAATGTCATAATTTGAAAAGGTTTCTTATTGTTCATCCTGAACAAAAGAAGGTCCATCGTGTATGCCGTTAAAACATCTATTGTTTGTGTTTGACAGCTCTCTAGCCATGATAAAAGCGGATTAGCATTTTGTTTGTTGTTGTGTTGTATAAGCATATGTTATTTTGGTATGGCCCATTGCATGGTTTTATTTTATTTCATTTAAGTTTTTCACCCTTATATTGTCCACTTTTGGACAAGCACAAGGGAAAGGGGAAAATAAAAATAAACCCAAACTACTTTTCAGCATCTGACCAGATCATGTGTCTTGAGCATCTCGGAAATCGTCTGTGTTGGTTCGAGCAACAATGCTATTTGGCAGGTTGTCCTACGTGCAGTGGACAATAGCAACGGAGAATAAATATAAAAGTTGTTTTCATGAAGTATCTAGGGAAGTTTAAAACCCCTATTTGCTCGCAGAGATAAGCAATGAGCAGGTTTATGATCTTGTTTTGTCAAAACTGGGAATACCAAAATGTGTGTAACATCAACGATCCCCTTGATTGCTTCGGTTCTGCAAGAGTGGAATTTTGGGTGCAGAACAACTCAGCGATGAGTCGCTGAGTTGTTCTGCAGAAAATCGAGTAAAGCGATCAAGTACTTAGTCTTCAAATAAAACGATACAAAATTTTAAAACGACTGGTACAGCGCAAAATGAACTTGTAGTTGGTTATGAATAGAAATAATTAAGCTACACAAATGGCGATGCTAAATTTGAAGTGTGTATTACGCTACCATGAGAAATCCACAAATTACCGCATTGTAACTTGTTACAGAAATAATAAACAAAAAGGACGGACAAGGACGGGAAATACACACCATGACTCTCTAGTATGGGCACAACCATAAATGTCTTGGTGGATAAAAAGTAATACAAATGCTCATTTGCATCATGCCTGAAAAGAAAACCTCTATAATATAACATGAAGCAAGCAATTCATTGACTTGGAATAATCAGTTGAAATTGTTTGTCACTGTGGCATTTAAGATAAATACGTAGTATTACAACTTTAATTCTATGTTTTTGGGAAAATTAAAAAAAAAAGATTCATCTTACAGCAAAACAGTAATCACTAAGAATATAGTCATTCAGTTCATGTGCCTCCAAAAATCACCCCTCTCACCCCCCCCCCTTTGTAGCAATGGATTTGACCCAACTTGTTGGAATTATAAAGTTATATGCCTATCTGTATTTTTAGGCAAAATAAGACATAAATCCTCATCAATTACTTTTTCTGTTGTCAGATGTAATACTGCTGTATGTTGGTTGCAGCCTCCTAGGCGCAGTTTTCACTCTTAGTGTCGCTTCAAGCACCACAGTAACAGACATACTAGCTAGTATCTTATGTACTGATGTAAGCTACTGGTGTAAGCTAGAAACTCTAAATAATAGAGTTGATTCCCTACTGCAAAGTCCGACAGAAAATTGTTTATTGGAGGAATAGTGCTTCAATATCGGCTTTGATGAGTTACCATAATACAGAAAGTCGATTGTCCTCCGATGAACCCGGTAAGAGTTTTATTGAAATACAGCATACGAAATAAATGGGTATAGTTATTGGTGTTGAGCGACAATATGGAATACAATATGCATTATTCCCCTCTACTTATTGTATCGTTTGTATCGTACTGTGTGACATCGGTTCACATGACCTTAGGTAAGGTACCTTTATCTGTGAATGCAGTCTATACCAGAGATTACATATCTCGACCATATTTTAGGCGATTATTTTGTACATGTTGACCCATCCCGCATGTCTTCGAGCTCTCATATTTCCTACCTTATAAAACGTATGCTGTTAAGCTCCTGAGCCGAACGCCGCAAGCTACGCAAAAGTAAAAAAGGGTAAGACTTGTCCTTGATTCAAGCTGCTGAAAAACGTAAAATGTTAAGTACGGTTTCATTACTTGTGGATCTATAACCGCAGAGGGGTACCTTATGAGTTCAGTTTTAAACATTGCGAAGCCGAGTATTATTTTTGGGCTCAGTTTGTTTCGTGCGTTTGGTTTGCGAATTTTATTGTCTTCAGTGCAGTTTTGACATCAGCTACTTATTTCAAAATAATACCCTAAATTAGCCATACGTACTTACATCTCCAGTAGCTCACCAGCTTAGTGAATACATTCACGCTGCTATGTAATCCGGTGTGCTCCACTTATACAGGCCGTGTGCAAACGTTACTCGCAAAAGATGACGTATTTCCGATTGGGTGCCCAAAGTTGGCAGGGCATGTTAGTAAGGACAAAAAAAGTTGGCAGCGCATGCAGCTGTTACATGAAGGCACCGGGTTCGAATTCCACTTGCCTATCCTCCGTACGCCAGGGAAAACTGATAGTTTTATTACTGACGATAGCGAAATTAAGTTTTTACGGTTTACGGCACTTAATATATTTCTATAGATATGGCGTTACATTTGATATAGCTTGGTGTTTTAGGATTTCGATGGAATGTACATGCAGAGAAAAAAAACATGTTCTTCTGCACACGTGAGGCATGGAAACAAACTTAAAAAAGGCTAATAAAATAATCCAATTCGCTTCTCTCTAAACCATTGAGTGCAATAAATAACAAAAATAATGTGTGCGACGCTTCTAACATTTTAAAATTATTAAAAATAGCAAACATTACACTTCAAGGGGCTAACAAATGTTTGTTAACTTTTCGTAAATATAAACAAATATACGTTCTAACCATACCTATATAGTTGCATTACTCTAAAGTATAAGCACGCGAAATTTAATTGACGTAAGACAAAATTAAGTAGAGAAATTCCGGCGCACGAACTGTGAAGATGCCTAAAATTTACATAAAGAGGAAAACTGGTTCGAATGTAACCATATATGCGTTGCTGTATCTTTTCGCGGTGCGGAAAATAATTTTTCGTTAATAAATTTCCATAAATATTTGTAGCTGCACAATACTTCAATTGAGAGGAGGCTGCTCGGCCAACTTGTCAACGTAAATGTGATGGCGGGTGACGTCAGAATTCGTAAACCCACACGGAAAAAAATGGCTCATTTCGATCGCGATCATAACAGGCACTAATTATTTTTATACATCAACTATAAAGATTAAAAAACCAATAAAACAACTTCAACCCCCAAATCAGACCTTCCGCAAAACATTGCCGTTTTTTGACCCGCATTTCCCCGATCGCGAAAGATGCTACGATCCGATCAATCCAATCATGCAATGCGCAAAGCGCATCGTCACTTGCGCTTGTTTTCTAAGTGAATTGACTATCACCGGCTACAACAATCACGCAATAAAAAAAGCAAGGTAGCGCGGATTTCTTTTTTTTTTTGTGCGCGATTCGTTTAGTTGGTGACAGCGAACCAACGAGGTGGAAGGACTTAGAGCGATAAACTGGCATCCCGTTCACCAAGCAAAGTGACCCCCACTTGGCGGCCGCCATGTTGTACAATTTTTTGACCACTAGACACGTGACCGTACTAAATCCTAAGGCTTTTACGCAAAACTGAGCCGAGATTTGTATCGCGATAGCTGTAAAAAATGATAAACTATTTTTTTTCAAATACTGTTAGTCCCAGAGATCAGTGTCTAGCTCCGATAAAAACCCAAAATACAGCACCGCGGCTGACGGCATCTAGAGGAGCCACGGCGAAGCTGCCCGAGTTATTGTCCAAAAAGCTCATTTTGAACTTCAGACAAACTAAGCGTAACTTATTTCGTTGGTACTGTTAGTAACGATCAATAAGTAATTATCTGTGCGCGGTACTTTGCTAAAACCTGGACGTAAAACTATAAGGTCACGTGTCTAGTGGTCAAAATTGTGCAACATGAGGGCGGCCGGGTGGGGAGTAACTTTTAGTATCGGCGTAAGACCCTCTACCTCTTTGCAGCGAACGCACAAAGGCAAAGAGCGTCGTGAATTTGTAATTTTGTTGCTTTTTTATTGACTCCGTCGAATCGTAGCGTCAGTGGTGGTCGTACTTAGAGTGACACAGGGTATAGCGTTTCTTTTTCTTTCCCCTTCGTGTAAATTTTATTTCAATCTCGACATTTATTGTTTCGTGTTCTGGTTTCAAACATTCCTGAACATAAAGCGTGCAGAGAAGCAGCCGTAGCGCGCTCCACCGGGCAGTCGCTCTTCTTTCGCCACTGCCCAAACGCTGCGGATGAAACGGATAATACACAGCTGCAAAATCAGGAGGCTGGGGGTTCAACACGAGTATTCTCTAAATAAATGTCATGGCCTAGCCATATTACCGAGCTTAGTGCTCACCTGCATAAAACTATCGGCGTTATGTATAGAGTAGCGTGTGGAATTCCTAGTAGCCTTAAAAAAATAAGTATTACTCTATTTTGCTTTCAATTAAGCTTCATAATTTTGGATCGGTGAACGACAAGAACCTGAAGCTGTAACAAACTAATGACATTTAAAAAAATATTCGCGCTTGAGCGCTTTATTGTTGATCTATAAAGACAACATACTAGAGGCTAATTATATTTACTACATAAAATGGCTTTAAAAATTCACAGCAATAAAACCTACATGACTCCAGAAAAGGATCGAACACCACTGTATAATGACTGCGCAAAAGTTTATTTCGAAGGATTACACCGGGTTCAAGGGAATGTGTACGAAACAATCGCATCTCGTCAAGGCGTATTTTCTGCATCACATGCAGTCGAGCCAGTATAAAACTTTCGACACAATAAACGGCACGTCCATAGCAAAATCTCACTATGAACACCAAAGCTTAGCTTTTTCAATCTATAGCTATTATAAATCGCGAGGACCTATAAGTTTCAAAATGTCAATAGCACAATTTAGACAAGGGTGTAGAACGTCTTTTGTTACCAGTGATCTCGCTTTTTCAATGTCTGATTACATTTTTATTCACATCTCTGGTCCTTTATTTTTACGCGCTGCTGTGAAGGCAAATAATAATGTTCGCTTTATTAATAAACAATGTGTTGCTTAGTAACGATATATACATAATGTGTATTTGATTATACACATTATGCTTATATATGATTTCTTCTGGTAAGTATTGTTTAGATATATGCTTCAGCAGCTAGTTCTCTCTCAGTCTTAGCTGTTAAAGTATACTTCAAATACCTACATAAAGCTTTTACTTTGGCTATTGATTGACACTGCGAATTTCTGTAAAAGGCTTATGCTTTGCATATTTAACTATACCTTAATTTCTTTTTGTATAATGACTTAATTTTGATATTGCAGTATACTCTTACTTTGAATTCGTTTATAATGCTTATATATTGCTGTGTCATTATACTGTAAATTTATATTTTTAGTAATGTGTTTTTAGTAAAATTAACATAATGCTTATGTTTTTATTCCACATTCTTGCAGCATGTTGCACGTTGTACACCAAGAGTCATCTAAGGCCTTCACTGATAACTACACCTTTGTCTTTAGGTTCCCTTTGTGATGCCAAACCGGAGACTCAAGTCCCGGTTACACTCATTACGTTTAAAAAAAGGCAACTATCCAGATCAAACAGCCAGGTTCTCAACTGTATTGAACCTTGCTCATTTGTTCTTTCTTTTACTGCTTTCTCTTGCTTTTCTCACTTAACTTCTTACCCTTCAAAAGCCGGCAATTACGTTGTCAAAGAAAGGTCGAAGAGTCTCGCAATACACCTATGGCTAAATTACCCAAGCACCAAAGATCATGCCCGTAATGTGGGCAAAAGTGTTGTACGCGCTCGCTTTACCTGAGTCGATTTGCCGTTTGTTAGATGTTTCCTTTAGAAACGTTAATGTTGAAGATGCCTGCACGTGTAACTCCGTTTGGAGTATGCCCTTTTGTGCACGGGTAATTTATCACGGGTCACATACCTTTCTAGAAACGCGCTTCTGGTCTGTGCCATTTTAAGTGTTTGTACGTGTGGCCACTGTGGCGTGTGCTTTGCTCAGCTGAACTGTGACCTAACACGTGTGGGCTGTGACTTTCGTAAACATTGCAATGGTGTAAAGAATGGACTGAACCGAAATCGGGTATGTCAGACGCGGGGCAAAGTTACAGTTGATTAGGATCGTGATTTAGATCCAAATTAAATAACTCCGGAACCATCAAGCCAAACTTCCCCAAGGTGTAATGACAGAAGTATAAAATAGACAAATGCTTTATAGCATGGGGTGAGCAGTATCGCGATACGAATGTATCGCAATAGTATCTTAGATATACTTTTGCATACCTGTCTTTCTTAATTGAGATACATTTCAAAATATATTAGTATTTCACTAATGAAATACATTTACAATCTGTCGCTTGTATCGCGATACTTCGCCAGACTTAGGTATCTCGTTACATTTGTTGTACCTTTTATGATAAATTTAAAAGATAAAAACATATGTATGGTGTAAGTGGCTTCGTAATTTATAATATGAACCCGCACTATAACATGATCCATGTTAGTCACCAACATTAAAAAAAAACTGGCTTAAAAAAGGTTATTTGCAAAAATAACAAAATTAGCTCCTCTCACAAAGCTCC
Organism: Ixodes ricinus; assembly: GCA_037355805.1. Lineage (NCBI taxonomy): Eukaryota > Metazoa > Arthropoda > Arachnida > Ixodida > Ixodidae > Ixodes > Ixodes ricinus. The sequence continues at coordinate 31,651 of JAZHYW010016306.1, forward strand.
TCCACTCTTTGCAATTCAGCAGAGAGAACTCTGTAAAGGAGTTCAGTGGAGAAGAAGTACGGAAATTACAGAGAAGATGCAAGCGAGCTGGTGAACTTTCAACATTTTAAAACCCGAGACGTAGGACAAAAAAGAAGGGGACAACACAGACACAGATCCCCTTCTTTTTGTCCTACGTCTCGGGTTTTACAATGTAGAAGTACGGCCC
>JAZHYW010016308.1:0-21559 GCA_037355805.1 Ixodes ricinus
CGTCTCCTCATCCTTCAACCTCCTCCTGTCGTCCCATCCCCCTCCTCCAGGGGTCATGACCTGGGGGGGTCACGTGACCTCATGGTTACGCCGACGGCGGCACCGACGCCGCTCAAGCCGGAAACGGGCACCTAAGAGCTGCGCTCTAAAACCAGACTCACACAATCACTGTCCGGCACCATGTCCCGCCGGTACAGGCTAAACTTCGCCGCTTACCGATCACGTTGCGTGATGCGGTCAGTGCAGAAATTCAGAAACTCGAACGCCAAGGCGTTATCGAGCGCGTAAACGCGTCGGAATGGGTGTCCCCCATTGTAGTAGTTAAGAAGAAACACGGTGGAATCCGTATGTGTGTCGATCTGCGGGCGCCAAACCAGGCTGTCGTTATAGATTCTTTTCCGCTCCCACACATTGATGAGCTTCTGAACTCCCTCAGTGGAGCTTCCTATTCTTCTAAGTTAGACCTTGCGTCTGCTTATCACCAGGTCCGTCTCGACCTCAAGAGTCGTGACTTAACGGCATTCATTACCCATGAAGGGCTTTTTCGTTTCAAACGAGTTTGTTTCGGTCTGGCGTCCGCACCAGCGGCCTTCCAACAGGTGATGTCCAAGATATTAAAACACTGTCCAGGAGTCCAGTTTCATCTGGACGATGCCATTGTCTATGGTTCCTCCCAGAAGGAACATGAGTATAACCTCAGACAAGTCCTCAAATGTATTAGAGAGGCCGGCATGAAACTCAATAGAAAAGCCGTTTTCAATGTTTCTGAACTGTCATTCCTTGGCCATCGTTTGTCACCCCTTCGGTCGAATATAGACACGGTCCTTAATTTTCCAGTTCCATCGGAACCTTCGCAGTTGAAGGCTTTCCTAGGTCTAGTAGAATATTATAGTAAGTTTGTCCCTCACTGTGCTACTCTCGTAGAACCCCTCCGAAGGCTTCTGCACAAGGGAGCATCTTTTGTCTGGTCGTCCGACGTGGAGGCCAGTTTCCAAAGGGTCAAGTCCTGTCTTCAACAGGCACCCATTCTTGCAATGTTCGATCCAAATTTTCCAGTTGTCGTCTCCACAGACGCGTCCAATTACGGACTAGGTGCTCTTCTCCAGCAACAGCATGGGAAGCAACTGAGGGCTGTTGCTTTCGCTTCCCGCTCTCTCTCTGAAGCAGGGCGGAAGTACTCAGCAGGTGAGAAAGAAGCTCTCGCAATCCTGTGTGCTTGCGAGAGATGGCATGTTTATCTTTGGGGTCGACATTTCGAAATCCAGACAGATCATCAAGCTCTCGTCACACTAATGTCCACTCATGGGACAGGTGTCCGTCCACGACGCATCAGTCGTTGGACTGCTAGACTTTTCAAATATAATTTCACAATGAAGTATCATAAAGGGCTGCGATAACGTAGTTGCCGACGCTGTCTCTCGCCTTCCGGTCTCAGATACCGAGCAAGGTACATCTTTTGAAGAAGAGGTAGTCTCAATTGTCTGTCCATGCCTCCACATCAGGAGTTCAAGGAAGAAACTGCAAAAGAACCTGTATTGTCAGTTGTCATGACATATCTTTCAAACAAATGGCCCTCGAGGACAAGTTGCCTCCTGAATTCAAACCATATTTCGTTGTAAGAGACCAGCTCTCAGTCACCGATGCATTGTTGTTCCAAGGAAAGAAGATAGTGGTTCCGTCCACTCTCCGTGATCAGGTTATTGAGGTAGCACATGAAACACATCAAGGTATCTCGCGCACCACCAGCATCATCAAGGAACTTTACTGGTGGCCGCATCTAAATCAACATGTCAGGACCAAAGTTCAGAACTGTTCGGTATGTCAGTCGACAGACAAGCCTGCAAAGGCATCTCCAGCACCTCTTCAACCAGTTGAATTCCCCACCTGTTCATGGGTAAAACTGGGCATTGATATAGTAGGTCCCTTTGAACGAGCCCCTGCTCAAGAGAGGCTTTGTAGCGTGAGCTACACTGGCCGAGGTTGAGCAGTTTCGCGTGGCTCGCATAATGAGCCGTGCTCCCTGCTGCGCAAGCGCGAAGGAGTGACGTCACACGGCGCACAGCTGGCGGGCAGAGCCACCGTCGCCGCGGGCTGCGCCGCCACCGCGCGCCTCGCCGGTCTGCGCGAGAGCGTGACGTCACGGCGCACAGCTGCGTGCCGGCGCCCCCGCCGCGTCTACCGCCACCACGCTGCTCGCCGGTCTTCGCTCAGAGGAGCGACGTCATAGCCGCGGCAGTCGCACTGGCGCCGCCGCGTGCCCAGCTGTGTTCCTTCGTTGCGCAGTAGCCAAGTCTGACGCTGCACCGGAGGTGCCTGACAGCGCCTCTCATTTTGTGTGCATAAGCTCACGCTACGTATATCCGGGCATAGCCGAGCTAAGCCACCGCATTGTTTCATTAGACTTGTAAATTACCACAGTAAGCGGCCTGAAGTGGCACTAGCCCACAACGTCACGACTGCTACAGTCATAAAGTTCTTGAAGTCTGTCTTTGCCCGCGAGGGTCTGCCGCAGGAGATCAGGACAGACAACGGTCCTCAATTCTATTTCGAAGGAATTCAGCGAGTTCTTAAAGATGCATGGCATCAAACATGCGAAGTCATCCCTTTACCATCCCCAAGCTAATGGACAGGTAGAGAGATTCCATAGAGTTCTTAAGTCTGTTATTCAGTTGGCTCTCGGCCAACATCGTCCGCTTTCCGAAGCCATTACAGAATACCTTGGTGTATACCGGAGCACGCGCCATGCCGCGACTGGAGAAACGCCAGCTTTTCTTCTACATGGTCGCACCCACCGGACGCGACTGCATCTCCAAGGGCGAGGGACCCCAGAGTCCGCCGTCCCTCCACATGTCGTTCAGGAAGAGCTTCCTGATAGAGTCAAGGAATATCAAACGAAGATGAAAAAGTAGTTCCGATGCCAGGTGAGCAGTCAAGCACCCTGCTTTTGTTCCTGGGCAATCAGTAAAGGTTTTCAAACCCAACATTAGAAGGAAAATGTGCAACAAATATGCTCCACCGCAACACATACACGAACAAGTAAGACCAGCCACATATAGATTAGATGATGGCACCATATGGAATGCAGCCAAAATGACACGTACAACATTGAAACCACCCCAACGTCAGCCTTTGTGGCTTATGGATGATGACATATTCCCCACTTCGACTAATGCGGATGCAGCTATAAGCCTGGGTCACGTGCCACCTGAGGGTCCGACACCTGCAACTTTGCGTGCTGCGGCCCCCAGCGTCACTCCTGTCCGTGCGGCCCCTGCTGCCGTTCCTGTTCTTGCGGCCCCTGTTGCCGCCCATGCCACTGCGGCCCCTGTTGCCGCCCATGCTACTACGGAACCCGGCCCTGGCCATATTGCTGTGGCGCCTGGTGTCCATAGTCAAGCGGCCCCTGGCGCCGCCCATGTTCCTGCTGTGCCAGGCGTCGTCCCTCATCCCACGGCTCCTGCAGCCCATGTAGCTGTGGTGCCTGGTGCTGCCCATGTACCGGCGGTACCCGGTGCCCTTCCCGTTCCTGGCGTACTCGGCACCAGTTCTGTGGTACCCGGTGCCTTTCCCATTCCTGTCGTACCCGGCACCAGTCCGGTGGTACCCGGTGCCGTTCCTGTTCATGCGGCACCCTGTACCGTTCAAGATGCGGTGGTTTTCGGTGGCCTTCCTGCCACCCCAGTCCCCGGTGCCGTTCCTGATTCCAGTCTCCAAGCGGCCTTCCGCGCCGCTGTACCATTCAACCAAGCCAGCAGCCAGCCACCAGTCCCGCCGGCTGCACCGGCTGCAGTCTTCCAAGAGGCCCCGAGGGTCGCTGTCCAGGAGGGTCCTGAACCTTCCGCTCCTTCAAGCGGTGCAATATTGACCACCGCATCAAGTTCATCCCAACTGGGACTCGGGTATTGCAGCGAGCTTCCGTCATCTAGCTCCGCAACGGTCTCGGCGGAGTCCCTGAACTCCGTGGGGCCAGAGGTCGCCACACTTCTCGAGCCTTCAGTGGCTCATGATTTAGCAGAGGAGCCGGCATCGAGTCCCGAAGCAACCCAAGAATCGACTCCTACATCAGGTGACGGTGGTGCAGACACACCACCGACGACATATCGTACTCCACCAATATCCCCATCGGACACTCCACAACGCCCCACGCGGCTTAGACGACTTCCTGAAAAATTTCGTGATTTTCTTGTGGATATGTATTCCAAGGATGCTCCTTAAAAATAACTTTGGGACTTAAAGGGGTACTGAAATGAAATTTTAGCGCCCATCTTTTTGCATAAATATGGGCTAGGGACAGGCACCACCTCGGAAATATCAATATCGCGCTGTAAAACACAGGAGAACTAATTTTAAACCTAATTAAACGATTTCAAATTCACATCTGGTGGATGGTGGGAAGTTCTCGTGACATCACTTGTGGCATAGGAGCAGCGCCGTTCTGCGGAAATACGGCGTGCCGGCAGAATGAGCCTAGGCCTGAACGCGTTTGCAAAGCCTTGACGGAGAAAGCCAAAGCGTAGATGGCCACAGTGAGCTCGTCCTCGTTGCGGCTCTATGCACGACACGACGCGAGCACGCTTCTGGCACGGCCGGTATTAGGTATTAGTTGCTGCGAGTTGCTGAGCTGCGAGCCGACGTTAAAAACGACACGTTTGAACTACAAGAGTGTCAGCAGGAGCCACGCAAATACCTGTTCACACTCTGAGCGGACGCGCGCGTTTGATCGAAGTGCTGGATTCGCTCTGTTTTAGACCGCGTTTCGGTAAGCGCTTCGGGACCGATCTTTCACGATTGCAACTCGATACTGACGTGACACTCCGCAAAGAAAGGTTGGACCGACATCGTGCAGCTCCAACGAACTGCTATAGCTAGACAGTGACGTAGCGTCGTGTCAGAATAAAAATGGCATACTAATCACAAAGTGTACATACCGTGTTGCGAAGGTAATCCGTACGGTGTTTATTTGAGCTCTATATCACACAAAACAAGGAGATAGAATCAATGAGAATCCCTTTTTGACGACAGCGTTCGCCCCCCGGCCTCGGAAAACACAGAGATCGAAATGACAAGGGGAAAATATTGACCTCTGAAATTTAGTTCAGGGATCAAACTATTCATCCGGGAATGGTCGGGAAGGGTCCACGAGGGTCGCGCGGGCATATTCCATTCAGCAGGCCAGCCGGTCGTGGGCAGACGGTCTTGGCCAAGGACCGCCGGAACAACGGTGCGTCGAGTCGGTGTTGCTGCTAGGCCTACCATATTCTGCCGAGCTCGCTTGGTCGGTGGAATCGTGGCCGTTGTTGCTCTTCTCGGGTGTTTGTGGATCCAGCGTTCTTGTTTGTCGTGGTCTCTTTCAAGTACTCTATCCTTTTTTCTCGCTGGTTGAAGTCGGGACGCGCGAGAAGAGCACGTAGAAAAATAAATGTCTCGTTGGTCGTCGCGATCATGTAACTGAGCGACCCTGTCGGCCATGCGGCTTTGATCGTAAAAAATGCGTAAGACAGCTTCGGAGCTGTCGGTAGGACTCTGTCGTAACCTGCGCAAAAGTTACGACAATTTCGTTTCGAGAATACGGGTTTTCTTTCAAATTTTTCGTACGCACTTTTTTCGTCGTAAGTTCGCTTTGAGAATCCGGCCTCCGAGCTGGTTTTGTCAGCGGTGCCGTGGTTGCCGACTTGCCGTGGTGCAGCGTGCGTGCAGCCCTTGCACATCTCAATCGGCCATGTTGTCACAGGTCGTAAATCGTCGACGCGCCACCAAGTGGCAACGCTCGTAACCACAACATCCACGCCGTAGCCTTTCCCGTCTGGCACAAGTGACGTCACGAATGCGCCGAATATCCCAAGACGCATCGCGCTCTCCGATGGCTGATTTTCGAGCGAGCGCCCAATCGGGCCCCTCAGGGTGAAAAATATAGCCATCCGTTCAAAATACAAACGCGCGATTATGATTTACGGATATCATTGATCATGTTAAACCTATTTCTGATCATAATAGGTGTATTTCAAGTTTCGCTTCAGTATCCCTTTAAGTCATAGTGGTTTTCAATTTCATAGAGTGCAGTGCATTTTTTATAGTATAGAGGTGAACAAATAGCCACTTTTCCATTTCTCATTTGTGTGCAAATGTCAAATTCTCCATGTTATGGACATAGAAGTTTTGGACAAACTGCTAGGTAATTTTTTTTCATACGGTGTGTAGTTACCATCGAGTGAATTATCATAGTTTAGTTTTCTTACACTCCAACAAGTAATGTCGTGACCAGCATACAAACATTCAGATCCGCGGGGATCAACGCTTCCGATCGCAGGGGTGGATGCCACTCTTGGACAAGTGGCGCAAACTATATGAATTTCTCTTCCCGCCGGCTTTAGCTTGGTATTGTGCCGTCGTGCATTTTGCAGGATCACTACTGCATGGCTAATGTTAAAGATGCAGGTCATCCTGCGCAGTTGTTTGCGCACAAAAGGGAATATCAAAACGCAATTGAAAAGTACATTTTGGGGGTTTTACGGTCCAAAATAACGAAGGGCATTTGACACGTCCAAACGAATGACTGCGGACTAATTTCGACCACTTGCGTAAGAGTCTTTTGATCTGAAATCGAAACCTTGTGTACATTGCACCTTCCCTGCAAAAAAGAAATCTTTGTCAGATTAAGAATACCTTGGCCGGGATTTGAATCCGCCAACTGAGAATCCGTAGGTTCCCAAATAAAGTGTATCGGAACCTACGCGTGACCTCAAAGAAAGCGCGCAGGAAATCGGACGAGAAAGCGCACGTTTCCTGTTGAGTCATTTGCTGATTATTTATGGACGATGCAGATGGTCCTGCATTTCGCTGTTCCGAATGCCACGAGCAGGAATAAGGTGGAGCGGTAAACGTCTAGTGGACATCGAAAATATCATTCAGCCCGGGAAACCCCTTTTTGACTGTTATTGGGCGATAAAAAAAGGAAAATAGTGTGTTAATAAATAGCCGTGATTCCAAAACTATTATTTTTTTAATGCTTGTCATGTTGAGGTACACACTCGAAATTACAGTGAACAGTTGAATAAACAATAATGGTGATCTCCGACATGATCACTAAAAAGTCTAAAATGGCGAATAGCTTATTTAATGTTCCTCTTTTCGTGTATTGCTCCTATAATACTACTTTCCCTTGCTGTCTTGGTATGTTTTTATGTATCGAACTACGCAGGACGCAAGCGGCTGATTGAACATTCTTAGCATCTTTAAGTGTCTTGTTGTGTCCAGTTTGTCTCGGTCGCATTCCGTATCTTTTCCAGAAAACGCTATATGTTCATTCATTTACTTTCTTGTCTTCACTAGAGAGATTAGACCCGTTATACTCAGGGCAAATTATTCCAATTTTTCCACGTGTCTTATTGGTCAATGCTTCACGCCGTATCCCCAGTTTACAGGAGCCAAGCAAGTATTAATTTCTCCTGGACGTCCATTGTGCGTCAGCACTATTAGCACAAGCTTGTTCGCACTTTGATGAAACGTATTTAGACTCGATATATTTTTATTTTATGACCTTATGATAATCAGTGCTCTTTGTAACTACATTTCAAGTGCTGGGGCTATAGAAGGCACTTCAAGTTGCACTTTAAACTTTCTCCACCTTCCTAACTTGTCTCTTGTGTCAAATAAAGCTTCTACTAACTGTAAAATCCTTGAGAAACTCCAGAACCGACCTCTAATAGCGGCGCAGATAAAGCTGAGCGCCGTGACGCATTCCAACGGAACATTGTGATTATTAAAGGGAAAGGTGAGCAGGTGGTACAACTTATATAGGTGCATGACCGATGAAGTCCTGCTCTTGACTCGTTGCTGACGCTTCAGACATTGCTGTCAGCTGGCCTAGACGTGCCCCCTGACGCTTATATGAAGGTGGGTTTGGATTGAGTGGTTGATTGTGTTACGTTTGTTAAGTACTGAGAATTGGTCACGGACAGCTGCCAGGAAACCCAGTTTTTGCGCAACGTTTTGATTTTATATAACCCCAGAGCGCTGCGTTTTTTTTAGTTTCTATATTATATTTTTTTAGGTACCATTCTTTGGGTGGTCGTTCGTCTCTCTCGTAACGCGCCTCCAAAAAAAGACGGCTCGGAAATCACAAAATCGACGACTCGCATACAACCCATAAGAGACCACCTGGCAAGTAAATGCGTGCAGGATCGTTGTTACTAATCGAAAAGAAGCTGATGACCGTGCAAATGTTTGCACGGTGAATAGCTCTTTTCGCTCTTACTTCTCCCTGGCCAGTGAGGCAGCCCTTCAAAGGCGACGATTTTCTGAAAGGACCGAGGTGCAATGAGCTCTGCTTTGATGGAATATCACAAGTCCAGTTTACTTAGATAAAAAGCAACGATTTTATTCTTTATATAAATCATGGTAGTCAGATACGCATTCTTTTCTGTCGATTTTTAAAATATATCACACGCGCCAAGCAAATCGGTACAGTGCAGCGTAGAGATGTGGAGTCTGTTTAGTGAGATCCTTCGTAAAATATGAAAATTATGTGTGCTTAGAAAATATAAAGCAACATTCTAAAGAATAAAACAAAAACATTGGAATACAACAACATAATATTAGTGTTTATTAGGGCGAACATATGCCTTCATTTAAAACCAAAATGGCACCGTACGTTCTGGAACGCTAGTGAAATGGTCACTCACTGAGTGCCGTCAACCATGCCGACATTTGTAGAGGTTCTGTTAACAAGAATATTCCATACAAGAACATGCGATAAGGTCCCAGATTGTACTGTAAAGCTCTAGAAGATCAGCAAAAAATAAACTGATAGCGAAAAAGGCTTGTGGGATTCAAACTTCTCACCTGGATAGGTGAGATCATAATATTGATCGCTCTTTACTCCCTGACCCTTTTTCGGTAGTCTGAGCGCCAACTCAGGCACACACGCGGCAATAGTGTTTACAGCCTTGTTGTATAATAACAAAATGACTAAGCATCCCTGCTCGCCTATTAAAACTAAAACAAACGACTTAAAAGTTGCGTCTAGAGGTCGGGTTATTCATATTTAATACAAACACAAACCTCCAAACCCGTCACGATGCTTGAAGCCGTGACTCAACTCAGCGGCGTAGACTTTCGATTTCCAACTCAGCGGCGTAGACTTTCCAAGGTTGCGTTGGTATGGATGGCTCAACCAAACAGACTCCCAGAATGTGAGCCAGTTGCTTAGCTCTCCATCGAAGGTAGATAGCTCCAGCTTCTGAAGCTTTGGCCCACGTCTCGCTGACAGGAATTCAAGCCGAAGCTTCAACTTCCAAGTACCTTGGAAATTGGTGAAGGTGAGAGCGTCATGATTGTATGAACTATAAATAATTCCAAAGTTTAAGACCGCAACTAAGATTCAACAAATTGGTACCAATCATCGGTAGCTTAGGCGGCCTACCAGACTACGTCATAACCTATCTAAATAGGTACAAAGATTTGCGACTGAAGTAAACAAATACATGTTGAGTCGTATAAACATGACATTTTGTATGCTAATCTAGCTTTTGTTTTTCTATTTTGTAGAAATTAAATAACACAGTTTCTTTATTTTTGGAGCCTGAAAATAAAGGTGGACTGCACAGGGTGATAGAAAGCTATATACTTGCTCGTTGCACGTTGAAAATAGCGACTCTTGACAAAACAACGCGGAAACTACATTCTCAATTTAGCGGTTCAATCCGAGTTCGAACCGGCTCGAACCGTTATTTTTGCTCCACAGAATTGAACCGGAACTGAACCTAAAGCCGTGAACTCCGAACCGGGACTGAACCGATAAAAAATTCGGTTGGACACTGGCTGGAGTAGAAGCTGAAACCAAAGGCAGACTAGGAGTGACCAAAAGCCTGTGCAACAGAGTGGAGCGAGACTTTCAAGGCGGCGGTGAACAATGCACATCTAAATAATCACCAGTAACGAACGATAATACCGGTGGCAGCTATTTTAACACTCCTGTTCGTGGTGCAAATGTCGCGTCTGTGCGAGTGTGACGTATTTAGTTATTTGAAAAATAAATGACCAATTCATCATCAGTATATTAGTGCAGAATGTGACATGTATTTCTGAAACTTAACGCAATATAAAACAAACCTGCAAGATTTGATATGTTCGTGGAAGATATGCTTCTACTCATTCCAAGATTCTAGACATGTAATGCATCCAAGTCCTGTTCTTTATTTTTTTAATGAATAAATGAGGGACTCGTGTGGTTACTGTACTTACGTTTCTTCCTTCATTAGTGCACTCAGAGTTTTTAATATTTATTCAAAAATAGCGCCCTTTTTATACAATTTTGAAGTGTCGTAACTTAGTTTCACATCATAACGCCAAAACGAAAGCTAAAGGCAGGCTCTGGTAAGCATATCAACTCAGCATAAAAATATTAAAGTATAATATAAAACAATAATTACAAAGAATCCCTTAACGCATTCTTGGTTTTATCAGATATCATTCTAGCATCTGATTTCATTTTTTTATTGTAAAGTTTCCTATTCCTAACATCAGAAATGAATAGACTACTGATACATCGTCGTGACGCTAGTGCTTTTTAATCTTTTATATTTATAGTACATTTAACTTTAGGACTGTCAACAAGAATATTTCTGCACTTTCGTTATCACTGAGAGTAAGAGATGTCGAATTTCTGACACCAGATTTAACTAGATTACTGATACCTTGTTGTGACGGCAGTTCTACTTAAACCTTTATATATAAATCAAATTTATCTTTCCTTTAACAATTTTCTCATCTCCTTCTTCGAGAAGGTTGAAACTTTTTGGTTGTGATTTCATACATTTGCTGTCATTCTATGTTGTTGCTAAAAGAAAAAAAAGTCCTGTTTCCGTCCCGTCCTCGATATTTTATTATTTCATGTATTTGTAGATAATCACCCCTGTGGCTTCTACAAACTTGCCTCGGACATCAACTTGCTGCTCTGGAATTGTTTTCCCCTTTGATATAGCTCGCAGTAATATTACAGTAGCAACGATTAAAAATACTTACTACGGGTATGAGTTGAGCTAGTTGGTTATAATACATTACGGGTAAACTGAACAACTTCATTGTTCAGCTGGTTCCATCCGTAATGAATAAAAAGAAATTCGTGCAAACAGAACATAACCTTCTGAATACTGTTAGCCATTTTTAGGTCTAGGTATCTTGTTAATAGGTGATAAATGTGTTAGTTGGTACATCGTTCTTTTTGACAAAAGCACCTCAAGACAAGATCGTAAAGTAAGAGAGACTGCAGAAGCGCAACTTTTAACTGCCTGTCTATTGAAAACACACAATATTTGTGCACCGAATCGGGCTTTCCAATCAGGAATTCCAATTCTTTATCTGATAAACGAACAGTAGTGGACACTTTTGCATCTTGTCACTTCTTCGCGTTCTGATGTTGAATGACTCATGAAATTCTCTGAAGCTCGTGTTTTTAACTTCCTCAGAGTTTTTGTGTTTTCTAGTTCAGGGGCACATGGGCATCTATCACAATGAATAGCCGAATTGCCCGAAGGGGAATTCTTTACTGACAGCGCTTGCTCTCGTGCCCTGTCATTGACGCACCTGCCCATTTGACTTTCGTACGCCCAACTGCATGTCATGTGAATTTCATACACGACCGAGGAGGCACAATCTGCGAACTGCTTCGAGTGAGCTTTTTTTGCATATGCCTGCCACATCTTTTCTGTTGATTTTGCTGCAGAAACCAGACAGCTTCCCTGGTGCCGAAAACACTACACGCATATCAAGATACGACGCCACACTTTTTAGGTTGTGTTAAACCTTCTGTACATAAGGTATGACTACTGATCTCACTCTTTCCGAGGACATTTTGGACATCCTGGATATCATGGACAGAGAAGCTGATGATGTTTTATACTTTTTGGCCGCACTGTTCGCAATTATATGGCGAAAAGAAATAAGAATATGTAGGAAAAATTAGCAAATAACGTTCTGCAACATTGTTGAATATTTTTCATATTGTTACGGTGATTATGGTATACTATATTTTACAATGAACGAGAGCTAGGTTGAAAGATGGCGGTCCTGCGAAGTCCCAGAAGCGCTGCTGCCTCCTCTTCTTTCTCGACCAGCCGAGCTCAAACTTCCTTCTCCTCTTCGTATCACTACTCGCCCGCCGGAGGAAACGGCGTCTCGCCGTTTTCAGGAGTTTTGTATGGCTTGAGTCGCAGGACATGCACTGTCTGGGGGTGATGAGTGTGCTGGTTTCGATGAGGGCCAGAAGGCTCGACAATATAATTGACGTCGGACGTTTGGCGGATAATCCTGTACGGGCCGCGATACCGTGGGAGAAGCTTTTCAGCGAGGCCTACGCAACGCTGAGGTGTCCAGAGCAACACCAAATCACCAGGGGAATAAATGGCGAGGTTGTGCCTGTGATTGTAGCGGGCACACTGACGGTCCTGGGAGTCTAGAGTCCGAAGGCGTGCCAGTTGGCGCGCCTCCTCGGCACGGCATGTGGCGTCGATCGTATGGCCCGTTAGTGTGGAGTTGTGTTGCAGTGGAAGCAGGGAATCTAGCATGAGCGATGGTTCACGGCCGAATAGAAGGTAGAAGGGTGAATAACCCGTGGTGTCGTGTCGAGAGGAGTTATAGGCAAAAGTGACATATGGGAGGATCGTATCCCAATTGCGGTGGTCGGAAGATATGTACATAGAAAGCATCTCGGAGATGGTCCTGTTGAGTCTCTCAACCATCCCATTGGTCTGGGGATGGTAGGCCGTTGTTTGTTTGTGCACGATGGAGCAGTATTGCAAAATTTCAGCAACGACTTTCGATACAAAAGGTCGGCCTCGGTCAGAAAGAATTTCTCGTGGTGCGCCGTGCTTCAGAATGACGTCTTGAAGAAGGAATTCGGCGACGTCGACAGCAGTCCCAGTCAGGAGTGAACCTGTAACTGCGTAGCGTGTGGCATAATCAACTGCAACTGCGACCCAGCGTTTTTCTAAAATATAGTATACCATAATCACCGTAACACTTTTGGTGGAGGTGCGGGGTATACTATATTTTACAATGAACGAGAGCTAGGTTGAAAGATGGCGGTCCTGCGAAGTCCCAGAAGCGCTGCTGCCTCCTCTTCTTCCTCGACCAGCCGAGCTCAAAACTTCCTTCTCCTCGTCGTATCAATATATCTTTGATAGCTTTCTAATGTGTCGCTGATTATCTCTAATAATACTTTATGTATGTATATATATATATATATATATATATATATATATATATATATATATATATATATATATATATATATATATATATATATATATATATAAATTTTGCGTATACAAATATTCGTTTGAATACTTTTAGCCATTCTTCAGTACGTCTTTTTGATATCTTTTTTAATTTTCGGTGTATATTGCTCTTAATAAGAATGTATAAACATGAATAAAAATATGAAAAAATAATTTTCATTACTATTGCTCAATTTTACTCAAAGGGCACATCTCTCGGCCCAGGCTTGAGCAAGATTGGCGCAAGCTAGAGCCAATTTGGCTTAAAGGCCGACGTACAACCTCGGTTTTCTGCAGGGAAGATAATCCCCTTCGGACTCCCCTCTCCTAAGTTGAGAGAAGGAGCCCAGTTGGGGCAAGGCAAAAAGTGGAGAGGATATAGGAAAAAGGGACGGGCAAAAGTGGAAAGCGCGAAGTGTACGTCGGCCTTTAAGTCTTCCCCAAGCTTGCGCCAAACTGGCCCAAGTAAGAGCCGGGGAAGAGTGCTGCTAGGATTCAGTATGCAATTTTTGTAGGTCTGATCATTTTTGTAGATTATCACTCGCCGTACATTACGTCAGAAACAAGATAAAAATACGCGTAAAAAATAACCGTCTCAATACTATTGGCCATATCTCGAAGTGCCCTTTGAAACCTTTTATGATTTTTTGTTTATACTCGCTCTTAAAAATCTTACATCAGCAACGCAAATGTGTAAAACAAAGATGACTTACTAAGTACTCTTGGCCATCTATCAGTACGTCTTTCGGTAGCTTTGATAATTTTGCTGATTATCATTCGCAATACTAATAATACATGAAATAACAAAATATATGTGCTACAATAACCACCTGAATGCTATTGTAAACCTTTCAGTTCATCTTATGATAGCTTTGACAATTTTTGGCTAATTATCCGTCGCAATAAAGCTACATCCTAAAATAACAAAACAGTTGTGTAAAAAATAATCGGAATGCTCTTTGAGATCTTCACTGACGTCGTTTTTTAGCATTGAACATTTTTCGCTGATTATCGCTCGCAACAAGACTGCATTTCCGACGAGAAAAAATATGTGCAAAACAAAGATAACCTTCTGAGTAGCATTGGCTTTCTTTTTAATGTCTTCTGGTAGCTTCTTTGCAATTTTCGCTGATTATCTCTTGCAATAATATTACATCGGCAAAGAATAAAACTGTGAAAGAAAGGTAACCTTCGCAGTATTGTTGGCCATTTTTTCAGAACTAATTTTTCGGTAATATTTTTGGTATTTCGCTGATTGTCGCTCGCAATAATATCATAACGAGAACTTATAAAAGAAATGTATAAAAGGTCAGCCTCCCGAGTAATAAACAGTGAGGTTCATGAAAAGTTAAATTGTCGACATTGACTCTAGTTTACTATCCTATGTTGCTCAAAAGGTAATTTATTTGTTATTTTCACGAAAAACACAGCCGAGGTCGCAGATGTTTATTTATATCGTTAAAAATAATTAATGTAGAACGCGCTTCAGATAAAATTAGATATAACTATTTTACGTATTTATTTTTTCCAGCTATTATAATCATTTTGTTTTTTTCTTTGCAATAATATTATTTACGATAACATACATAAAACGTATAGACTCCAACTTTTTGCATAGATAAGAAAGTATTCTTGCTAGGGCTGCTTCTGTTTGCAAAAGCTTCTCGAACTGCGCTAGTTTGTCTATTCGAAAATTAATTAAACTGATTTTAAAGCACAACATAATTTATTTGGGGAGCATGCCCACTTTTTGATATACAGCTTAGTATCTTTACACAAACCAAAAAATAAATTTATCATGAAAACTATATACAGTAAAAAGTGTCTTCCACATTCCGATCGCATTCTTCTTTTATTTCCGGGTCGATCCCAGCGGCATTTTGTGTCTGTCATTCAAAAGCCTAATTAGCCTTGGAGTAGAGTGACCCGTTCTGCGATTTATCGCGGCACAATTTATTGTTACGCGCACTGACTATTATACGACCGTTATATGACTGTCTGTTACACGACGGATGATTCGAGCAAATTTATCATTTAAAATAGACTCACGAATTTAATATGTCATAACACCAAGATACTTCTCATCGAGATATTATGAAGAAAAAGTCCATGAAAGTTACGTTACACAACTGATACATCAAAAATGCATGCAGTTATATCTATTATATTCATAGGCTAATAACATTTGGTTTCGTCCTTGGGTGAAAGGCTCTCGTAAGACTTTTTCTGAAAACGTGTTACACAATCTGCATGCTTACAAATTGAATATGGTTGGCAGAAGGTTTTAAATAAATTTGTACGTCTCGTTATTCTTTTGACATTCAGGTCGGTAAAATATGTTTCTTCTTAAGATTCGCTCTTTCGTTCTTTCGTGTCTTAATTTAGGAGAGCTACTCCGAACTTCTGGCTTTCGTGCAAGCGAGAACCCACAAATCTTTCCTATACGGACGAGCTTGATCGCTTTTTCACAGCGAGAATACCACTGGACGCTGATATTATATCGTAAAGTTATAGCTGACGTCGGGGTGCGATTTTGTCATATCAAACTTACCAAAGTTTACTTCTGCTAAAACAATATTTCACGCCTTCGGATCTTGGGTGGTAGTTAGCAGATTAAAATAAAAATGCTGAAATACACACATGACGCAATCTAAACAGTTTTTTTCTTCTAAAATAGCAACAACCTTAAGAACTTGCAGATATTTCTTTTCAGGACATATAAACTGTATATTAGGAATAATGGGGTGGAAGGTATCTGAAAGTTACTTTGACAGTCATATTAATGTTTAATTTTTTCGCCATATTGAACCCAAAAACAAAGATAACCTTCCGAGTACTAATATACTTATTTTGGGTATTTCTTTTTTTGGTAGTTTTTGTTTTTATTAATTTTGGGCTGATTATCCTTCGCGATAATAAAACATAAACACCAAATCAGATATTTATGCTCAAAGGGATAACCTCATAATACTATTTATTTTTTTTTTTGTACGTGATCAAATTGACAAAACAAAAAAGTTTGCGAAGTTCTTCTGACAAAAAAAAAAAACAAGAACAATTGAGAGACACAACATTTATTTTATACTTGAACTTCTGAGAGCAGCATCTATATTGTCTTAAAACGTGTTCCAATAGCGCTTAATAAATAATTACTAACAGTTCTTTCCGTATCATGTGAGACAGCTGACCATGCCTTCAACCTGGCATTGCGGTTTTTAATGACGGACACAAAGAACAATTTCACGGAATTGAGTTTGAATGGTATGCGCGCTGTGAAAAAGTCATTAAGCTCGTCCATATCGGAAAGTTTCGTGGCTTCTCGCCTGCGGAGAAAGCCAGATGCTCGCAACAGTTTTCCTATATTAAGACACAAAGGTACGTCTAGGGACCATTGTTTTCCGTCATGAGCTTTCCGGTCCTTCAATTTTAATGAGGTTTTTTTTATGAATATGGGGGCGGTTTTGGCAGGTGTCGGATTGCGGGATGGCCTACGTGGCCTCGCTGGACTGGAGAAGGGTGGCTTGACGTTTTATTTATGCCAACCCACACATTTAATTTGTACATTTGCATTTAAGGCTGAAGGATTTCCAAATGGAAGAGGGATAAGAACTAAAATTTAAACACATGAATAGAATGGGCAGCCTAAGCGCAAATTTGTGTATTGTTTTGAACAACGCTTTCATATTTTGCTATCCTTTCCATGGTTACATTCAGGGCTGGGGATATGTCATAATATTTTTAATTACATATTTCATTTTTTAAGAAATAAGGCTTATTTGATTTATATCACTGCAACTAGATACAACGATTTCTGTACCACATTTGTGCATGTTTCTTAAACGCATGGCCCTGCTCATTAAAAAAAATCGTCCGATTATTGAAAGCAATGCGAAATTAAGGTTTAATGTAAATTGAAACTTTTGAGTAGTGCTACAATTTTTACCGATGTAAACCCCACCATATCACACCAAAAGCAGCTTGATTTTTTTAGCTAGTGAAAAAGCTTTGCTTGCATTTTCTTTCCCGTCCTAATTTGCTTTCAAAAGTCCCTTAATTTTTTTTTTTAGTTTAAGCTTTGATTGGATTGCATTGTGACATTAGGTATCTGATGAATGAAGTTGAAGATTCAAAAAAAGCTCAACGCTCTGATTTGCACAGAAGAGCACCACCTTTTGTTCATGATCAGTATTCAATACGTCTTTCTTAACTGATGATCTCTTAGATATAACATACGAAACAAACTGATGTAACACATCAGATGAAAAACAGACCGTGAGATACGCTATTTTGACGATTATTCTTGCGAGGAAAGGTTTGATTTAAATCATTATAGCAAACAAGGTATAATTTAAATCCCGATTTAATTCATCTTTGATTTTTATTCTCCACCCTGTTCTATTTCACTATTTATGTATCAAATACAAAGCGTGCTCCGCTAGCAGGGTGAAGTAATATGCAACTTGGAATTTGCTCTTTTTTATTGGATGTTGGAGTAAGAGCCAAACGCTTGAGGAAGACAACGAGCACGACCAAAAGACTGCTAAAGAGCTGGAGCGAGACTTCCACGGCGGCGGTCAACAATGCCTATCTACATAATCACCATTATCCAACGATAATGCCTGTGGCAGCTGTGCTAACGCTCCTGTTTGCGGTACAAATGTCGCGGTTGTGCGTGTGCCATGTTATTAGTTATTTTGCGAACAAATGGCCGATTCATCATCAGATCAGTGTGTTAGTTCAGAATGCGATTTGCATTTCTCAAAATATAATGCACAATAGAAAGAAAGCGTACAAGATTCGACATTTTCAAAGATATGCCTCTTTTCATTCGAAGTTTCCCTGGACATGGAATCTATGCAAGTAGCGTCTTTACTTTTTTAATGAAAAGATAAAGGACTCTCATGTGGTTCTGTACTTATGTTTTGTTAGTAATTAGTATGCTCCAGAGATTTTTAATTGTTATTCAAAAAGCGCCTTTGTATACGATGTTGATGCGTCGTATGTCAGTTTTACATTATTATGCAGAAAACGACATTTAAGCCCTATTGAAAAATCTACTCAGTCCAGATCTGGTATGTTTCTGACGTTTACACCAGAGCAGAAATTCAGACACAAATCTGGCGTGTTCTGGCGTGCCTCGTGTTTGGGTGTCTTGGCGTGTTTTTTGGTGTTCCTAGAGTGTTCTGGTGATTTTGGAGTGTTCTGGTGTCTTGGCAAGTTCTAGTGTGTTGGCATGTTCTGGTGTCTTCGCATAACCCTGCCAAGTGTGTTCTAAAGCGGTGGCTCATCATTTGAGCCAGATCTCGTTTCGTCCTTCTCACTTCGCCCTTCTCAAAACAACCATACTCAAAAATATCTTCTCGCTTTGACCTGTTGCATTTCGCCCTTTCCTGTTTCATCCTTCGTATTTCTACCCCCCTCATTTTTCGCCCGCGTTCTCTTTCTCTTCTCCTCCTCACTAAGCCCCTCTAATAAAAAAAACATTCTCTAAAAAATATCTTCTCGCTTTGACCTTGTCGCATTTGGCCCTTTCCCGTTTCGTCCATTCGTGTTTCGGCCTCCCATCATTTAGGCCGACATCCTCCGTCCACTCCTCTCCGCCTGGCCCTTCTAAAAAAAATTCTCAAATAGATCTTGCTTTCACCTGTAGCATTTAGCCCCTTTCCCTTTTCGTCCTTCATATTTCAACCCTCCTCATTTGAGCCCGCTCTTCTTTTCGCCCTTCTCACTTGACCCTCTTCGCAAAAGGCAACCATTCTTGTAGTAGAAAAACTCAGAGACAAGGAGCTAAAAGAGACTTAATTTTGCACTCTTTCTTATGAAAAAAAATAATATCTGGGTGTATACGTATGCAAGATAAGGAAAAATAAAGCGCGCTTACATAAAACAATATTTCTTCAGCTGGGTTTGGTGTTGGTGCCATTTCCATTGGCAATACTAATTTGTCCCACGGCAAAAGTTGCACACATCTGTGGCTTCGATAAACGTTGACACCTTAAAAATAAACTCGCTGAGGTAGTCGCTGGGATGCACGTATTTATCCATCCTATTTCATGCTACCCCCGCGCCCGTTCGAGGTGGAGTGGTAAAGGATGTAATAGAGAAGTTTCAACTGCCCCCTCTTCCAATCTTATACAATCTCTAGGATCCATATATAGCTTTGGCTGTAACAAGAACACAACTCTATTTGTCTCAAAACACGAACAGTATGGCCCAAACTGGAAACCAATACAGAGGCTCTTGTCGTGACCCGAATGCACAATGGCATGTCGTTCTGAACCTTGACGAGATGATCGGTAAGACCCTTTTTGTTAATAAACCGAGATTTGAAAGACAACTGTGATTAAAATTTTACCGATGGGTGTTTTTCGGAGTTTTTCGGATTTATCCGAAAGCACGGAGCCCTTGTTATATTCTAGTATTTGTATTTTTGAAGGGTAAGAAATAGTGTGTGTGCTTCACTCGACAGCGAGACGTCAGTCAGGGGCGACGGACAAATTTGTTCTGAGCGAAATGCAAAAAAAATATAGTCTTTTTACCATGAAGGTTGCTAAGTATCACAAACGACGACAGAATGCAAACGGAATGGTGGCGTGGCGTTGCCGCCGTTTCACTTCATCAGGATGTGCGGCTTCAATATTGACCGAAGAAGACAACTTGAAAAGCAGATCACGTAAGTTCCTTTATCTCGATTTGTCTTTGACGGTCTGCTTCGACATGATAGAAATCGCTGCTATTTGTTTCCGTTCCTTACTCACTCTTATCAGCACCACCTTAGTACAAGCCTAAAGGCAGTTAAAGTGTCAATCCACATTTACGCTTCTTTTTCTTACAGAATATAGGCGATCATAACCATGCACCAGACGAGACGACGCTTGTGAAGGACCAGCTGCGCGTGGCGCTAAAAAAGGCAGCAGCATCCAACCCCAATACGCCCGTGCAAAGGTTGGTTCGAAAATAACTTCTCCGAACTTGTTCTGCAGTAGGTTTTAATATTATTACATCATATCACGTCTAAAGAAGAATTATGCAGTTAGCTGAACCAAAGCACTAAATTTATTCTAGGTGCCAATTTGAAGGTCAGCACAAGTGCCCACGTTTGCCAGCCCGAAGGATGCGATGTATCGGAAAGGTGTCTCAGCACAGCGACCACTTGCTTCATCGGCCTGCACTATGCGGCCTCTATCCCTTTCTTCCAATGCAGAAAAATGGATTCGACCAAGCTTAGGGGTGGGGTTAGCTATACTACGACTCTATATCTGATGGTGTGTTGGTGCCAGAGCAAGGTAAGACTCACGTACAAGGCCGCGAAGGAATAACGATGGCAGAAGGCTGCCGAGCTAGTCCAGTTCGGTCGTTGCGCGAACGGGCAATATAAGGATGGGCCTAGCTGGTGAAGAAACCGATTCGGATCTACGAAAATGTTCCACCGAGGCGAACCAAGTAAGAATAGGACGAAATGCGCAACGTCCAAATACGAATGGGACGTATTCAGATAGCGGGCAAAATGAGAATGGGCCCAGTTGAGAGAAACCTGATTCGGATTTTATGAGAAGTTCAAACGAGAACGACCAAATGAGAATAAGACAAAATGCTCAAGATTCAAACGCGAATGGGACGTTTTGAGATACACTCGTTTTGATGTGACCCAGTCAATCTAGTGTCTTCTGGGGTGACCTGGTCATGCATGCACGGTAAAACTTAGATGCAAAAAAGGACTGTGGATGACAACAGCTAGCAAATTGTCAAACGGGACACCAATTTTTTAAAGGTTTAGGTGTTCATTTTGCCATGAAACAAACCTACAAAGACAAGCAGAACGAAACTTACTATTTTATTTTCTTCCCAACGCGCACCACTCGCGCAGGCTTTCCTTGCACGCAGTGGGTTGTCCATGGCTCTTTCTCTTCCATACCATTTTTGCCAGCACACTCGGATGGCTAAGATGATGGCTTGGGCAAGTCGGTGTCGCATGATAAAACCTACGTTGCATAAAAGAAAAGAGATACATGAGCAGCTATTCATTGGAAAAACAACCTTAAAATAATAAAATCACAACTACAACAGTAAACAAGGAAGTTCTGTCGTGTACAGCCTCATAATCAGAGTAAATTTTTCACTTGGCAGCCTACCCGCGTTCAATTTAGCTTTCCCATACTTTTGGGCAACATAATACAGTCAAACCTGATTACATCGGGTTTTTACTGTATTATGTAAGCGGGTAATTCTACATTAAAGTTTTAATGAATATGACAACGAACAAGCACACCACATTTGGAAAAGTA